>VMKM01001203.1:0-169031 GCA_008360985.2 Macquaria ambigua | reverse complement strand
GGTGAGGTGACATATTTGGATACATTATATTAAATGTCTAATATAGGTTTTTTTAATCATTAAATTATATCTGCAATTGTTACAGATACTGAATGTACAAAATGATACACTTAGTTGCAACCAATTTGTACAAACCACATCTCCAATACCTCAAAACCTGAAGGACAACAATGCTGTTTCTGCATGTTTTAACCCGTTCACTACAAATGCACAAACATTTACGTTTTTGCCGTCTATAGGCAGGGCATTACTGTAGTTTCAGATTGTTAAGATAGCCACTGTTCACACATGTTATTAAAAAGAACTTCCTCACTTAGTTTGACAATATATAATCCATCACAGGAAACACATTGATGAGTAAAACAAACAATCAAGTTCCAAGTGTTGTCTGAAAACTTTAAGTAAATAAGTAAGCCATCTCTTAAGTGTGGAATAATAAGCCTGGTGCTGAGAAGATTATGCTTCTACATTATAGAGCCTATAGAGCCCTCTCTCTTTCTTAAACTGAGCTTGTACTTAATGCTGTTGTTAAAGCAGTTTCAAACAATATTTGTGACTAAATAAGCAACAATGTAATTTAGATGTAGGGGAAAAAACATCCTTAGTTATTATTTGTTAAGAGATTAACACTTAAAAGCTAATCTGCTTCATCGGGAATGTTTGGGAGTGGTTTGATCAGATTGAATCAAAGGTGTCATCACCATGGCAACATAAGCAAACAACCCAACAACTGTCATCACATTCTGAATCCGGTTCTTATATTGTTCTTAATTCTGATTGGTGCACAGAAATGCCTGACAACAGAGACCCGCCCACTTCAAACCAAGCAAAGACAAAAACACAAATAGCCTACAGAAATCCCTCATGTGAAATAACCAAAATTGTTCTATGTTGTGTAGAAAATCTTATATATATAGGACCACTCACAGAGACTGATTGAGAAAATAGGTTTTTATGGCATTTAAAGGAATAGTTTGACATTTTGGGAAATACACTTATTCTTTTTCTCGATGGATCAATATCACTGTCATGTCTGCACGGTTAATGTGAAACTACAGCCAGAAGCCGATTAGCCTAGCTTAGCATAAAGACCAGAAACGGGTAAACAGCTGCCTACCAGCACCTCTAATGCTCACTAATGAACACATTATATCCTGTTTGTTGAATCCCTACGAAAACCAAAGTGTAAAGGTCTAAAGGTTATGTGCTGGACTATTTACTACTACTGCCGGGTGCAGTGACTTCCTGGAGTCACCTTGAAGTTACCAGGCAACCAGCGGAGACCCCATGTTGAATTAGTGATCTTTAGAGGTGCTTGGACCGAGCCAGGCTAGCTGTGTCGTTTGCCTCTGTGACCTCTGGAGCCCCTATCCACGTTCCTCCCCTTTGTTCTCCTGTTTTTCTGATTCTGTTATTATAATGGACTTAGTCATTCATGTGATTCCATCTGTGAAACTCTCTGAAGGTCCTGACACTATGGCATCAACACAGTCATCGGCGTTAGCAGTGGTTTTAACATCGGTTTCTCTGACACAAGTCTCTCAAAGTTTATTTTTATTACCGTTCTGATGTGACCTCAAACTAAAACCAACTAAACCAAGCAAATACACTGGTATGGTCCTTATAAATAACTTATTCAAACTCATGTGATTTTATTACCTACATTACTGGCATTGAGTTATCATGAAATCATGAAGTGATAATGCTTTTACTTGTTACATATTTTATATACACAGTGTATATTTTACCTATTTTGAGGTGTATATTAAGCCAAATAAATATACCTCCTCAGGCTGTCAAAATAAGTGTTAAGCTACTTGCTGCTTGAATTTGTAATGCAAAACTACTTTTACTTTTTTAGGTACATAGTATTTTCTTGGATTACTATATTGATGAGGTTTTTTTTATATATGACTTGTCTTTATACTTTAAATTTGTATAATAAAATACTTTCTGGGGCAATAAGGCTTGTTCATTTTCATTATGTATGCATGTGAGTTAGGTGAGTGAACTGATATATGGAAGGGAAGTGAATAAGTGATTAAAAGGCATTAATAATTGATGAGAATCAGAGGTCATAGACCCTTCTAGGGGTGTCCTGTCATCTCAGACTCACCTTGGAACACAACCAAATGCAAAATCTCACTTTTAAGGGACAGTACCATAAATAAATTCTCTGAGAGTGGTGGAAATTAACTAAGTACATTTAAAGTATTGTACCTAAGTACAGTTTTGAGTTACTTGTACTGTACATGAGTATCTTTAATTATGTTTGTTTATACTTCTACTCCACTACGTTTCAGAGGGAAATATTGTACTTTTTACTCCTTCAGATTAAAAAAGAAAAACTGAAATATGACATGGTCATAAGTATTCAGACCCTTTGCTGTGACACTCATATTTAACTCACATGCTGTCCATTTCTTCTGATCCTCCTTGAGATGGTTCTACTCCTTCATTGGAGTCCAGCTGTGTTTAATTAAACTGATTGGACTTGATTAGGAAAGGCACACACCTGTCTATATAAGACCTTACAGCTCACAGTGCATGTCAGAGCAAATGAGAATCATGAGGTCGAAGGAACTGCCCAAGGAGCTTAGAGACAGAACTGTGGCAATGCACAGATCTGGCCAAGGTTACAAAAGAATTTCTGCAGCACTCAAGGTTCCTAAGAGCACAGTGGCCTCCATAATCCTTAAATGGAAGAAGTTTGGGACGACCAGAACTCTTCCTAGACCTGGCCGTCCAGCCAAACTGAGCAATCGTGGGAGAAGAGCCTTGGTGAGAGGGGTAAAGAAGAACCCAAAGATCACTGTGGCTGAGCTCCAGAGATGCAGTAGGGAGATGGGAGAAAGTTCCACAAAGTCAACTATCACTGCAGCCCTCCACCAGTCGGGGCTTTATGGCAGAGTGGCCCGACAGAAGCCTCTCCTCAGTGCAAGACATATGAAAACCCGCATAGAGTTTGCCAAAAAACACATGAAGGACTCCCAGACTATGAGAAATAAGATTCTCCGGTCTGATGAGACCAAGATTGAACTTTTTGGCGTTAATTCTAAGCGGTATGTGTGGAGAAAACCAGGCACTGCTCATCACCTGCCCAATACAATCCCAACAGTGAAACATGGTGGTGGCAGCATCATGCTATGGGGGTGTTTTTCAGCTGCAGGGACAGGACGACTGGTTGCAATTGAAGGAAAGATGAATGCGGCCAAGTACAGAGAGATCCTGGAAGAAAACCTCTTCCAGAATGCTCAGGACCTCAGACTGGGCCGAAGGTTCACCTTCCAACAAGACAATGACCCTAAGCACACAGCTAAAATAACAAAGGAGTGGCTTCGGAACAACTGTGACCATTCTTGACTGGCCCAGCCAGAGGACCTAAACCCAATTGAGCATCTCTGGAGAGACCTGAAAATGGCTGTCCACCAACGTTCACCATCCAACCTGACGGAACTGGAGAGGATCTGCAAGGAAGAATGGCAGAGGATCCCCAAATCCAGGTGTGAAAAACTTGTTGCATCATTACCAAGAAGACTCATGGCTGTACTAGCTCAAAAGGGTGCTTCTACTCAATACTGAGCAAAGGGTCTGAATACTTATGACCATGTGATATTTCAGTTTTTCTTTTTTAATAAATTTGCAAACATTTCTACATTTGTTTTTTTTTTGTCAATATGGGGTGCTGAGTGTACATTAATGAGAAATAAAATGAACTTTTTTGATTTTAGCAAATGGCTGCAATGAAACAAAGAGTGAAAAATTTAAAGGGGTCTGAATACTTTCCGTACCCACTGTATGACATTTTACTGCAGAATGAGTACTTGTACTTTTGATACTTTTAACTACATATTGCTGCTAATACTTCTGTCCTTTTACTTAAGTAGGATTTTAAATGCAGGACCTTTACTTATAATGGAGCATTTTTAAATCATTGTATTGTTACTTTTATTTACTTCTTACTGTTTATACAAAAGAATAACCAATTATTTGATATCAATCTCTTCATTCCACTTCATAGCAGGGCTGCAACTGACAACTATTTTCATTATGGATTATTGTGCAGATTATTTCCTCCATCAATCGTTTGGTCTATAAAACATTAGAAAACAATTTCCCAGAGTCCAATGTGACGTCTTCAAATGTCTTTTTGTCCAACCAAGAGTCAAAACCCACAGATATTCAGTTTACTGTAAAGACCAAGAAAAGCAGCAAATTCATGAACCTGAAACTGTCAAATTTTTTGCAATTTTGCTTGAAAAATTATTTTAAATTATCAAAGTAGATGCCGATTCATTTTCTGTCAATCAACTAATCAATTAATCGACACATCGTTGCAGCTCTACTTTATAATGATACATTACTGGGTTTCATTTGGTACTAGTAATACTTTCATGGATTGATCATTTCCATAGGCTAGCCATGTTATACAATTATGAAACATGAATCCTACACATTGAAATATTTACCAAACATTTATTTAAAAAAAAAAAAAAAATCAGTGTAAAAAAATAATCAGCTTTTGTTTAATTGGGTACACTAGCTCTGACGATTTTGATATCATCGACTGGCCGATCTTGACCGCTTGTCTCTACCATCCCAATCCGGTTCAGCACTCCCATCCCCTGGCATACTCTTCCAAAAATACTGTGCTTTCCATCCAACCACTGAGTGGGTCCGAGAGTGAGGAAGAACTGGCTTCCGTTTGTGTCCGGTCCTGCGTTGGCCATCGCCAGGATACCGGCACCTAACAGGCAAACAAATGAAATGAGAGAATTACAAATTTGTGACATTTCTCTGCTACAAGTATCACATAAATATTAAATGTTAGGAATCTGTAACACTAAGTTGGTCCATTTTAATCAGATTTCAAATCAAGAAATTCTTGAGGAAAAAAACAACATATTTACTTTTGCATAACATTTGGTATACATCAACTTTAATAAATGTATTTCAATATCCACTCAGTTGTCAGTTTATTAGGTACACCTAGCTAATACTAATGCCATTTAATACAACAGCCCTGCAATAAATCCTACCCTCATTTTTCTAAAAATAAAATAATAATAATAATAATAATAGTAATAAGGACTCTGTACTGAAACACATTATTTACCAACCTACATTTGTCTCCTACACATCTCCCACCTTGTATTTAATTGGGATTTTTCCACTGATTACCTGTGAATTTCAGTTCTGGGTTCAGCTCATCTTCAAACTGTTTACCAAATATGGAGGCACCACCACGACCTGTTAGGGCAACAAAGATCAGTAAACTACAGAGTCACTCTCAAGTAACTGAACAAGACAATATACAATTATGAACACATCACGCTTTATTTGAACAGACTGGTGTTTTACCACTGAAATGTTTTTACCATGTGACCCTCAGATTTTGCTGTGTGGTTCAATATCGCTCCGTCTATGTTTCACACTCGCTGTTTTGCCAAAGAGCTCAAGTTTGGATTATTAATGTGTTTTCACAGTGACAGGTTTACAAAGCAAAGTGAAGTCAAGAATTTCTTGAAAGTTTTCTTAAAAGAACTAAGTAATCTGGTACAAATTATAGGGAAAATAGAGACAAAGTTCTGGGACAGTTTCTGAATTAAGGTAGTTATGTTGAATTTATGAGCAGTTGTTGATGTCCAGAGAAATTTCCTTAAAAGAACTGCTTAATTTAAACCCAAGTAAACATTCATCCTTCAATAATTTTTTTTAGAAAGTGTGCACTCCATATATGTAGAACTGTAAGCTTGCATGTAGCCAAATTTCACATTTTAACAGCCAACTCTATAGGTTATACTAGCGATTAACTTGAATTAGTTAATTGGAAGTGGACTAATTGAACTCTATTTGATGTACAATTAGTGCCAAATTGCACAATTCTTTCCAGGAAACTTTCACTAGCCCAAACCATGCAAAACAGACCAAAAGAACACAAAAATATGTGGACAGCCCAGTCCCTGTCTGGACATATAGTGTATGTGATGATCCCACCTGTTCCTGTCGGGTCTCCTCCCTGCACCATGAAGTCTTTGATTATTCTGTGAAACTTTGTGTTGTTGTAGTAGCCTCTTCTGGCCAGCTCTGCAAAGTTCTTGCAGGTTTTTGGTGCATGTTTCCAGTATAGCTCCAGCACAACCGTCCCCATCCTGCAACGCATGGTCAGTATTAGTATCTAGCGTCTTAGAGCAGCACAGGCTTTGTTTTACAAGTTTTCTGTTAAAATATTCAAAGTGTGTGATCTATGACTTCATGTGGCTGAATACAAAGATCAAAACAAAACCCTTATGCTGACAAAGAACCAAAATATCGGAATTTGCAGATTTCGTTATATCTATGCTTATTAGATTATGCAAAACCCTAGAAGAAATATCGATATCGCCAAAGTTAACCTAGCAAGTCCAACGTTTAGCTAACATCACCAAACAGCTAACGTTAGCTAACTGACTTCACGTTACTGACAGCTAGCTGAGTTAGCATTCAGTGGTTTTAATCAAAACTTACGTCGTCTCCAGAGCCACTGTTGGTGGCTGCCACGTGTCTGGAGGTATCCCTGACATTATCACTGCAAACAGTACCCTTCAGTAGCCTCTAAACAAATCTGCTTGAATAAAAAGTAAGTGATTTATCAGACTAGCGCGTTCATTCAATTCATTTCATGGGGAGTTTCTTCTTCTATGGTTGCCGCTCATTTCCTCTGCGTGTGGGAGGAAGTCAGCAACATTTGACTGCCCTCTACTGGACAAAATGACATGTTAGCATTAGTGTGATAGGGATAGTGTGAAAATGTAACGAAGTACATTTACTCAAGTTCTGTACTTAAGTACTATTTTTAGGTACTTGTACTTTACATGAATTGTATAATAATTGTATTTCTATTTTCTGCTACTTTATACTTCTACTCCACTACAATTCAGAGGGAAATATTGTACTTTTTACTCCGCCACATTAATTGAATACCTTTAGTTACTAGTTTCTTTGCTGATTCATATTAATAATACAAAATATAATCAACAAATAAATGATGATTTATTACTATTGATTAAGATATGACTTTATTGATTCCTGGGGGGAATTCATAAGCTACCCAACAGTATATAAAGTAACTCAAATGAGCTCCACCGCTCTGCAACATTAAAGTAATTTACACATTAATACATCAATGATTATAATCCAATAATATAATATATATGATTGTGAAATGGGTCATTCTACATAATAAGTACTTTTACTTTTGGTCATTTAAGTATATTTTGATGCTAATACTTTTGTGCTTTTACTTAAGTAAAATTTTGAATGCAGGAATTTTACTTGTAACAGAGTCTTTCTACACTGTGGTGTCTGAGTACTTCTTCCACCACTGAGGGTAGGTAATAACTTGTATCTTTTGCATACGCCATTTTGATCTGTAGAAAATCTTTATGCTATGTATTGTATTGTATTGTACGTATTGTTTTCCAGTGTGCTGCCACATAAGATCACCGACCGCTACCCAAAAAGCTCTGTTTGATATATAAGATCTGCACCAGTCTAGAGCAGTATCCCCGATGTCAACCCACTTTTCAATGTGGGTTGGGTTGGATAGACACAACATCATGAACACCTCTAAAAATCTAATGCATTCCAATGCAAAAGTGTAACTTTATAAAAGCTACACGTTTTAGTGTTTGTTGAGGATGTTTAAGAGAAATGTTGAATGGTTGACTTGGACTGCAAAATATGTAATATTTTGTCTTCAGGGTAAACTGTATAACACTTAATGTATACATTACAGTTTAATTGTTTGGTTTTTACCAACATTATTACACTACAAGTTATGCTTTTGATCAGAATTTTTCCAGGAAACAAATGAGGGCACATGAAAGCTGAACATGACTGATTTTCTTTACGATAACTAATGTCTTACAACATGCACCCATGCCCTGAGGCAATCTGACAGAAACCACAGCAAAGTGTTCTTAACTGGGTCCACAGGACTAATTTGTGTATCAGATGGGCTGTCAGTGAGGAATCAGGTTGTCATCTTGAGTCCCATGACCGGCAGCATTTGTCTCTTGGGGATCAGATGACAGTATTAGCTGATGATAAAGCTCTACAGTATACTGCTGCAGTATAAGTACTGTTACATCCCCAAATAGTCTGGGGGATGAGGGGAGTAACATGTAAAAGACTCCCGGGGGCAAAGAACCAGGAAAACGTAACAGTAGCACAAACCAGGAATTTATTAACTTAGAACAAACAGAAAAGGAATACAACAATACCTGAAAGGAAAACCATACAACTCCCTAGGAGCAGAGTAAAACGCCCCAACATAACAACAACGGAGGATAAACAAACTATAAAACCACCCTCTCTCCAAAGAAGAGAGTAATCTGACTGTTCAACAACAAGCTGCCCAAATGGCCCAATGGCCTGCTTCTCTCCCAGCCTTTGTACACCTGCCCCTGATGAGCAAGTGGGAACCAGCCATGCCTAATCACCTGCTGCAGGAGGGGGAGGATGGTACCTGAAGAGCCAGAGAGAGAGAGAGAGAGAACAGAACAGAACAGCAAAAACAACAACAACACAGACACACGGCCCTCAAGTGCGTACATTTAATTATATCCAAGAGGTCAGCAAAGGCGCCACAGGACAGTGCCATTTGTCCAGCATTATCCAGTGAAATATTTAGATTTAAGGATTTTGACGTTAGAATTGGGCTACGCTTGTTTGTTGACGGTGGTGCAATGTGGAGAAGAGACAGGAATATCGAAGATGCACGAGAACGGCTTCAAAAATCTTAACAGAAAACGTCAAGTTAGTTGTATGTGGCAACAAAAAGAACTGTCATGGTTTGTGCATGTAAGGGCAAGAATGAAGATATTTATGACTGTGTTTGATGAGAGATAAAAATGAAGAGTTCATGTAGAGCAGGAAGGAAAGTGTGAGAAACTTAATTAATGTGAGCTCCTGGGGTGAAGGCAGACAAACTGTAAGTTATAATTTATAGAGCTATAATCAGTAGAAAACAGATGTCTGGCAGAAAAGCAGCCAAAGCTGCTCTAGTAAAACTGGATATCCTAAAAGCCCAGAGGTGAAAGCATCAAGGGTGTGATGTACAACTTTATTGTTATTGCAGAAGAAGGACCTGACTTGTAACAAGAATCAAAATCAGAAAATAGCCAAGTAGTTTTTCAAATACAAGGAATTTGCCTTGGTATTTTGGTGCATAATGGTCAAAATAAACAAAGTAAGAGAAAAGAAAACAAGTACTGTAAAAGTCAAGAGTCATAAATATAAAATAGAATTTTCAATTAACAATTAAAATATGTAAACTATATCTATTGTATAATGAAGAGCAGTTTTTTTAAAATGAAGAGGATGGAATGTGCAAATGTTCACAGTATAAAGAAAAATGTGCGCAATGTGCGAAAATAAAAACCTAGAGATTTGTAAAAATGTGTGTTAATGTACTATGTCAAATTGGATGAGGAGACTTTACGTTAATGTAACGTATAGTGTCCATGGGGCGGGGTAAGAGTCACTGTCAGTGGGGGCCCTGGGCCTTGTTGATGAGGCAGCTGCAGTCAGGAAGAAACTGATGTTTTGGTCCTGATGGGCCGCAGCCTCTTGCTGGAGGGGAAAGTTTCAAAGAGTTTGTGTCGGGGGTGAGAGGTGTCGGCCGCAATCTTTCCTGCTCGCCTCGGGGTCCTGGAAGGATGGCAGATTGCAATCAATCATCTTCTCAGCAGAGCGAATGATATACTGCAGTCTGCCCTTGTCCTTGGCAGTGGCCAGATAAAAATCAAGAGCCTGTAGGAAAGTGTGAGAAAGTAATTAATGTGAGCTCTTGGGCTGAAGGCACACATATTGTATATCATAGCTCATCATAGCTCTATAAATCACGACCTGCAGTATGTCTAAGTCCAGTCAAATTGATATTAGAGGTCAAAGGTCCCAGAGTCTCCTGGAAGGTCGTTTGAACACTCTCAGTGCTGATAATAAAGACTGCTGTTTGATCTTCATTTAATTTGATAAAACATTTTGGGACATCAGCCTCTCCTAGAGTCCAGGCAGTCATTTAGGTTAGTTAAAAAAAAGAAGTAGATGTGAAAACATATTTAGGATGTCTCAGTGTGAGTGTATTGTTTAAAAAAAATGAAGGTGAAGTGTGTTAAGTGAGCAGAGTGGTACACTACAGAGAACAAAGTGCAAGGATATTAAAAACAAAAAATCAAGAACACCAGTTCAAAGCTCCGTTTTACATCCATCTCAGGCTACATTTCTCAGTCATTGCAATGTTGTTCATCTGGTGTAATTGACATTGAAAACTATGGGGGCACCAACACGCAAATAAGGCGTCAATCGTGCCGGAAACGTATAAGAAGGAGAAGAAGAAGAAACTCTTCTTCTCTGACTCTTCACTTCACTTTTCTTCAGCTTCTCCACTGAATTGTCTCAACTTGTTTGCGGTCGGCAGCAAGGTAGAGACACCTATTTACACTGCCTCCACCATTGTTAACAGGAATATTTCATTTGTTTGTTTCTCTTACGGGAGTAGTCTGTCAACAGGCTCTTGTTCTTGTAACGTTTAAGTCTGTTTTGAGTCCAGTTAGCTAACTAGCTAATGCTGCCCGCAACCAAACCAGTTAATGGTAATTCTGCTATGGGAAACGTTGTGTTTGGGGTCTGGATAAAAGTTGGAGAAGTTCATACTCTGCTTAAAGTTTTAATGGCTTACTATATTTTATTTGGTTAGACAGCGGTCTGACAGTTTGCGACGTATGTAAAGAGGTTTAGCCAAACATATCCATGTTTTCGTTCACTGACACCTGAACCCCAGGTTGTCCAAAGGCTTTAGTTCAAGGCCCTGAAAATAACTGCATTGCTTTGAAACTTGGTGGGCTTGAGACTTGATGACCTGCAGCTGAAAATATCCAAACGGTCACCACAATAACTCCTGCAACAGAAATTCTCAGTCAGTGTAGATTTGATTCAAGTCTGGCTTGTTTCACATGGATGCATTTTTATTAGGAATAGCTGTGAGAGTTTACCAAGGATGTGTGAAAATATAGTATAGCTGATGATAAAGCTATAATGCTGCAGTATAAGTGCGTAGTAGCCAGACATCTGTTGTCTGGTCATAGGTGTATAAATGTTTTTTTTAATTTAAATTTTATGTTTTTTAATCTCTCACAAAATACTTGCAAAACAATGACTCTGTCCCACCTCTGCCAGGACTATTATATGGTAGGGCTAAACGAGCAAATATTCTCAAAACTGATTGATTGATCTGTTGATTATTTTCTCGATTAAAAATAGTAAAAGAAAATTGTCCATCGGAGCCCAAGTTTCCCAGAACCCAAGTCGACCATATTCAAATGTATTTATGTCTGACCAACAGTCAACAAGAAAAGCATCAAATCTTCACATATGCGAAACTGGAACCATTGAATTTTTGGCATTCTTGTTCAATCAATTGATCATCTAATCATTTCAGCTACAGGGCAACAAGACAATAGCCTCCTTTTAGACATAAGTGAAAAGAAGTAGATGTGCTTAGTTTTTATTATTATTATTATTATTATTATTATTATTGGGGATATCGTGTCACATGGTGAATGGCAGAGGGACTTTGCAGTGGCAGAAATTCTGTTGTAATCACGGTAGCATCATGAAAACTTAAATTCATGTACATTTTACTGCAGCAACACAGGCTAGCTGTAGCTGCAAGCTTAACCTTGTTCTGACAGATGCAACACTTTCCGCATCCTTACTGCCATGTGATTAATCAGATGAGAAGGTCTAATCCAATTAGGATGGTAGCATGCCTGTTAGCACGCCTAAGCTTGCAGCTAGGTCAGGATATTCTTGTGAGTAAGCCCCAAGGAGGAAAGAGAGTAAAAGAGGTGCGCCAATAGTAACAGAAAAATAGACTTTTAGCTAGCATTGAGTTTTTATTTGCATTATTCTTCTGTCTCAAACCAGAGTCGTTACAGGCTACAGAGCATGTTTGTTCAGAGGATCGCCAGATAATAACAAGTTCAACTTCTGTCTCATCTCAAGGTCCTACACCATGTCCATTCTCAAGATCCACGCCCGAGAGATCTTTGATTCTCGTGGAAACCCCACCGTAGAGGTTGACCTTTACACTGACAAAGGTAGGCAGCAGTGTATGACTGAACACATGTTGCCCATGTGCCTCAATGACAAAATTAATTTCGTCACCTTTAGTGATTCTCATGTCTTATGTCCTTGTTCTGCTCCCATGTACGTTTCACAGGCTTGTTTAGGGCAGCTGTACCAAGCGGTGCATCTACTGGAATCTACGAAGCCTTGGAGCTCAGGGACAATGACAAGTCTCGCTACCTTGGGAAAGGTTTGTACGCCATTTCTGTGTTTCCTTTTCATAGGAAAGAATTAGTTCAATGTCAGCTGTGTGGTTTTAATATTTACCATATTTAACACCAAATATAAACAAGCTTTATTGCCTTTGCAGTTTGAAGCAGAATTCAATTTCAAAGATAAAAACTATATATTATACTGTTTATATCTTATCTATCTTTCTTTGTGTCATCTTTACTCTCCATTCTCTCTCTGTTCCTTTTTACCAGATGTGAAAGGGTTAGTGAGTTTCCGTTGCCTGTCCCTCTTAATTAAAAACTAAGATCTGTCCATTTGACAGTAGAACAATTAATTATTAATTTATTGACCCGGTCATAACAACTGATCATTGAATACTTTTGGCAATCAACCAGATATGATGTGCATGGTGAATTGTCAGTAAAGCATGCTCTCACTCCAGTATTGATGTTTGGCCTGTGGATTGATCGACTGTGAAATAAAACTGTGTTGACATGTTAAATAAGAGTAATTATGTTTCTTAATCTAAAACCAATAATTAAAAAAATCATTCATACTATTGCATGCCTCTCTGTATATGTATTTAAGGAATAAAAGTTGCATGTGTTTCTAAATCTGTCTTTATTATTGGCTTTACAAGATTTTCCCATAATGTTGTGGAAGAATAATCACACTAATCTGTCCGTCACAGGAGTCTCACAGGCTGTGGAGCACATAAATTCAACTATTGCACCTGCACTTGTTGGCCAGGTAAGAAGATAAATCTCGCTCTCTCTGTCTGTGTGTTTTGTTTCCCAAATTAACTAAGTTTTGGACAATTTTTCTTCATTGTTGTAGCGCTAATGTGAATCATTCCCAACTTATTCTTCCCGTCTCCTCAGGATGTATCTGTGGTTGAACAAGAGAGAATCGACCAGATGATGATTGACTTGGATGGCACAGAGAACAAATGTAAGTGGAAATAGTCGTACTGTTGTGACTTGTTAATCTATAACAACCATATACATTGCAGTACAGTCTTCATAAGGATCTGGACACATTTATGGTGAAGCAGCCATTTTCACTTCTGAAAATGGCTTCTTTTTGCTTATTTTTCCCTTTTTGCTGGGTGCAAAATGAACTTTTTTTCTCCACTGACCAAATGGCTAGCGAATGTTCAAATTTTACCAACCACTCAATATACAGTATTACCATTGTTTTTTTTGAATGAAGCAAATCTACCAGCCACTTGCACATTTTACCAGCATTTGGTTGGTGGCTGGTGCTAATTTTGTGCCCTGGATGCATGTGCTTTCAAGACGTTTCTGTCCTCCTACTTCAATCAGCAGTGACAATATGAATTTATTTATTTTTTTATTTCATTACTTTTCTTCGTTTATTTTTCTTTTCTCCAAACAGCCAAATTTGGAGCAAATGCCATCCTGGGCGTGTCACTGGCTGTTTGCAAAGCTGGTGCAGCAGAGAAAGGTGTCCCCCTGTATCGTCATATTGCTGACCTTGCGGGAAACCCTGAGGTCATCTTGCCTGTGCCGGTGAGGAGGATCTGTGTGCCAAATTACATACATCAGTTTCCTTCATTATCCAGTTCCCTCTCCAGTTCACTGTGAAGTCACAGCTCTCATTTCTCGCCCCTCCACCTCCGCCCAGGCCTTCAATGTGATCAACGGAGGCTCTCATGCAGGCAACAAGCTCGCCATGCAGGAGTTCATGATCCTGCCCATTGGTGCGAGCACCTTCAAAGAGGCCATGCGCATTGGAGCCGAGGTCTACCACAATCTCAAAAACGTCATTAAGAAGAAATATGGTCAGGATGCCACCAATGTGGGCGATGAAGGTGGCTTTGCTCCGAACATCCTGGAGAACAAGGAGGGTATGTAAGAGGAATGATTTTGTTTGAGCTGCTGATCTATTAAACTCTTTGTGATAAGCACAGCTTTCAGGTTCCTTTCCGAAACAAAAACTTGCCCAGTGTGAAGTCAAACTGCTTTTATCACAGTGAAGAAAATGACTGTGCTATAAACTAAATGTGCAGCCAGTAAAACCCACTGTTAACAGTTAGACCGAGGAAAATCTGCACAATATTCGGCTTACTGTACAAATGTAAAAGAAACCTCTCATTCTGAGAAGAAGATATTTGGGAAGGTTGTCATTTTGGTCGGTGTACCCATCATGTGGTATGATCATACACTAAGTGACCATAAAAATAGAAACAACTGCACAATTTAACGCAGTCACAAGCCCAGTAATAAATACAACCAATGTGGAAAATGTTCATCTTTTTGCTTCTAGGGTGCATTTTCCGACTGCACTTGGTGTTGTATTGGAGTATGTTACAAGCAAGGCAACTTTATTTGTATAGCACATTTTATACACCAGGGCAAGTCGGTGTGCTTTACAAGGTAATAAAAATACAAGGTAAAAAGATTTACAATATAAACTTGCAAAAATACAGGCAAGCGATACAAGAGATACAAGATTTAAAAGTAAAATACAATTTAAAGGAAGTGAAAATAAAAAGATAAAAACACAGAAAATAATGTTGAAAGGTATTTTGAATATTTGACCCACCTCATTTATATACATGGTGGTGCAAATGTAATGTTAAAAAAACATCTTTCTGACACAGGGTCAACAGTTAAAAATGTGTGTTTTATAGGTGATATTTGTAACAGGATAGCATACATCATGATAAGTAACGCTCTGCAACTCTGATCTTTTCACATTGATTTGTTTAACTCTGCAGCTCTGGAGTTAGTGAAGGAGGCCATTTCCAAAGCAGGATACACAGATGAGGTTGTGATCGGCATGGATGTGGCAGCGTCTGAATTCTACAGGGAGGGAAAATACGACCTGGACTTCAAGTCTCCTGACGACCCGAGCCGTTACATCACTCCTGACGAGCTGGCTGATCTCTACAAGAGCTTTGTGAAGGATTATCCAGGTAACCTCCTGACACTTTCTCTTTAAACACATTGTTTAGCAGGCGAACAGCAGGACACACAATATAGCAGTAATGTCAGCACCAACGTAGTCTCATGAAGGGGAAGGATCTGGCTGTTCTGTAACTATATGGGGTACATTTCCCAGCTTAAATCTTTTCAGTGTCAGACAAATTGATTGTGTGTTATTGTCAACACTGGTTTACAACAACACCTCTTTCATCTTTCGAAAGCTGTCAAGAACAGCTATATTCATAGTTCATCTCTTTTTTTTCCTGAAAATTCATTTTTTGAATCTTCAAATAAATAATGGAAAGCACGTGGCATCTTAAGCTGCAGCTCAAGTTTTAAACGGGTATGAAACAGGAAAGATAAAGGAAAGGTCATCTACTTTTCAAAGCATCAAAGCACTTGCCAAAATGTAGCTTACACAAATTTGTCCTTCGACTCACAATGACGAAGATGAAGCGCTGGCAAAAACTGAATTCCAGCAGGAGCTTAAAGTCAAAGGACCATTTATCACAACAATCTTCTTTGTTTTTACTAAAAGAAAGTAACCCTGTACAAAGATTTGTTGTTGTTTTTTTTGCCTGATTTTATATTTTATCTAATACAGGAAATTGGCCCAATTATGGAATCTGCATTTGTATATAGTTTTCACAAACTATTATAACACATCTATACCTGCCATTGATTTACAGTAACACATTAATTCATTGTGTATTGTCCTGGTTATTATTGGAACCTCATGGCATAGTTACACACATCTTTTATACTGGTGGATACTGGTATTATTGCAATTTTCCAGTACTAAATTTCGCTTTTATAGCATGTATGTACTTTAAAAAAGGAGGGATAGCAATCAAATGTAAGTGCATCTAGACTGTGATGTTCCAATGTGTCCAGGATCATTTTAGAATGAAAGGATATTTTGGGTTTAATACAACTTATTTTAGTTTAGTTTTGGCCATCCTTCCTATAGGTAATAATAACATTGTACTCACCAGGTGAACTGCTGAGATGTGGAGTCTGATGGGGACGGAACATGAGCAGGCAGACGATCATACAGGTGTTAAACAAACCCCGAGGTTAAGGAAACTTATCTGGATCACTAAAATTATTACCCAAGCTGTCTGTTGTAAACATCCATCACAGTTTACAGTTGACAGTTTGACATGCAGTACTTAGTTGTACATACACAGTTTTCCTGTGTAATGAGAGGTTTTGCAGACATTTTGGGTGCACTCACCTCAAAATAAAGTGGTTTAGATAATCTGGCTAAACTGTTGACTTCTTTATGACTCCGTTGAATCGTCTGATTGTGTCATCGCTCATGTTTCTTGCCCCTGTTGCACTTCAATGTAGTGATGATGTTGTGTTCCAGATTTAATTTACTATGGTGAGTAAAATGTTATCATAACTGATAACATGTCCAAAACTTAATAAAATTACAATCCAAGATGTGATAAACCAGAAATATTATTTAATGCTTTGATTAGAAGCTGTGATTGGTTCATTTCGGAGCTGCCTGTTTGGGTTTTGAAGGATCTTTTGATGAACATGAACACAAATATTTCACTTTAAGCCGTACTGATGATCTGTTTCACCATCCAATGAGGAACGTCTGCATATTTTCACTCACAGTGGTTTCCATTGAGGATCCCTTTGACCAGGACGACTGGGCGGCCTGGACCAACTTCACTGGAAGCACAGACATCCAGGTGGTTGGAGACGATCTCACGGTGACCAACCCTAATCGCATCAGCAAGGCTGTGGAGGAGAAGGCCTGCAACTGTCTGCTGCTTAAAGTCAATCAGATCGGCACAGTTACTGAGTCCATGCGAGCGTACGTCAACGCTTTAAACTTAAAATAAGTCTGGGATGTGTGTATAGATAAATTGACTATTAGACTATATACCATACAATGACCTGTAATGTCTAGAAGTTGATGGTCTCTCAGCAAAATCTCACTCCTCCTCCTCACAGGTGTAAGATGGCTCAGGAGAGTGGCTGGGGCGTGATGGTTAGCCATCGCTCGGGTGAAACTGAGGACACCTTCATAGCAGATTTGGTGGTCGGCTTGTGCACTGGACAGGTAAATTCATATAATATGAGATTTTTATGGAGTTATCTCCACTGTTCATTTTCACATTGGGAAATCATAATAGGAATCATAATGACGTGATTTGGACAAAGATTAATGGAGAGATTGAATTTCTGTGGTTGAAATCATTGTACACATTTTGTCACACACTTTCAGATAAAGACTGGGGCTCCTTGTCGCTCTGAGCGTTTGGCCAAATACAACCAGATTCTCAGGTAAGTGTCATTCTTATACAAACTGAGGCCTTTTATCACAAGTGTCATTTTTAAAAGTATACAATGTGACCTTGCATGTGTTATTCTTTTGAATTTGTCAAATAAAACACAGCCAATACCTTTCTGCTAAACTACAACTTACTTACTTGTGCTGTATTGATTAAAAATGACATGCGTTATATTGTTTCAATTGTTTTGATTAGTGCATTAATCTCAGTTTGTATCATTCCATATCTTTTAAACAGCGTTGTCTGTACTTAGCTCCTTTCTTTGGTGAACTTCAATAATGGCAAGTTAGGGTTTTAAATTAAATCAGTAACATAATTAAATAAAGGGGAAAAGACATATTTGTTGTAAAGATAAATACGTACATTAAAGAGAAGAAATTAACTTTGATCTTTTTTTTTTTTCTTTTTTTTTACTGTAGAATTGAAGAGGAGCTGGGAGACGAGGCTCGTTTTGCTGGAAAAAACTTCAGAAATCCATTGATTGAGTAAATGGTTGAAGCATTTACTCCACGTACAAATGGATTCATTCACACAAATCCATGGCAACACATCGGATAACAACGGAAAACACATTAAAAGCAATAATGGTTAATATAGAACTACTCATATACTAACCGTGGTAATGAATTTATAGAGAGAACATACTGTAGTTACTGGAGTTGAGACACTTGACTATTAAGTATTCTATTGTATGTATTGTTTGTTAATGTGGAGTGAAATAATAGACCTGATTATAACTGGAGTAATATTTATTTACAACACTGACAAACTGTAATCACAAAAGCTGCACTTTAAGACACAGTTAATAAAAAAAGTTTTCTTAGTGACAGAATGTATTGTGATTATTTGTCGTATGTTTCATTTTATTTTGATGTGGTGGTAGATGGTTTTGTTGGGTTAAATGTGATTGACTTCCCTCATCTTTGAGAATTTCAGCAAATTTTATATATATATATATATATAAAAAATGGAACAAAAGTCAGTCTGATTATCAAGCTCCATGAAGGACCTGCAGAGCCCTAAAACCACCCAAAACATGGAAAAAGATGCATACGTAAAGTATCCCAATCTGTTAATAGAGATATTTCTCAACAGACAAAATTACAGTAACTCATATACCAAGTGAAAACGTAAACTTGGACCAAGGCTTCTTTCTGTGTTTCACATCACATGCTCTGCTTTTTCATGTGAGGCAAAGTCAAATGAAATGCATTGTTATTCTGAATTTGTTTGTCAATAGTCTTAAAACCGTGTAGTATTTCAATCATAAGCCTGTTTTATTTGTTAAAATATTTCCTCTTTCCATCTCCTGCCTGTGTCACTCGCACCTCACGCGCGCACACATACACACACACACACACTTAATAATAATAACAGGTCATCTGTTGGTTTTTAGATTCAGTCTCATTTTCCTCTCAGGGAAAATAAATTTAGTTTGTTCATCACGTCTCCTTACCAAAAGTGTTTAATTCCCTCATTATGATTTAATGACCTAACTCAGACCTTTAATCAAATAATTTATTCAAATATGAATACATTAAACCTTTTGATGTTCAAAAGCAGGGAAATATTGAATTATACACATGTTCACCACGTGAGTTATTTTTATTTATTGCAAATATAATAATAAAAGCTGATTGCACATGTTATATTAATAGTTTTGATTAATAGCTTAAAAATGAAGATTTTTTAAATATATATATTTATAATGTCTGCCTATGGGATCTAATAATAACGTCAAAACCAATCGGGCAGTAAATAGGACAAAACTGACAATATAGCCTATATATTATTACAGCTGTCCTCCATTAAGTGTCGCTATGTATTTCTGTGGCTGGTAGGTTAATGTTATTGCTTACATAATAATGTTTAATGACCACAGCAGTTAACACAGTATGATATGTTGTTTGATTCATGGACGCCTGTGCAGCAGCAGCAGCTGATAACCAGCCCCAGTGGCTGCTGCTGATCCGCGGCACATGCTCAGTTATGTACATCCAGACAACTTTGAAGGCTTAGCTGTGGCTGCTGAGGTCATTGCACTGGAAAAAAAAATACACCGACTCCCTCCACTACACCGCCTCCATTTTGAATAGCCATGTAATAGGGGATTCGCATAGTTTGTGTGTGTATCGCCCACTGCGCTGCGTAGTGTCAACAAGCCACATCCAAACATCCTTCGACATGGACGACCTGTTCAGTCCGCGGAGGTAACTTGATTAACTTGCCGTCTGCGTTTATATTTTAGTTGATGTGTGCTAAATATGTCTTTTAGTGTTTTGTAGCGTTACTTTGAGAGCCGTTTGTATGAAATAGTCGGAGTGTCAGTGGTCACGAAGTTCGTGTCTGGCTAACAAGCTAGCCAAATATCGGCGTAATGTTACTGTCTCGTTAGCAGCTAGCAGCTCCTGTTGGCAAAATGGTTTTATGGTCGATTTATTGTAGCTAACCGCTATTTCTGCAGATATTATTTAAAATACTGTCAGTAAAGCAGATTGACCTTATGCATCGCCGGTAAACATGTTTAATAAATCGGCTGTTTGACGTGTATTGACATGGGTCGTTGTCGCTATATGTATGTATTATGTATGTCAACGACATGTTGTGCATGCTAACATTGACATTTATTATTGATTGCATACTTTAGCTAACAATTAGCCATGAGACGGAGTCAGACAGCTACTGTCAACCTGTTTGGATCTCCAAAGTAGCACAGACTGTTCTCGTAATGGTGACCGTAAAAATTAGCAGCATGATTGACAGTCTTTTGCGGTAGCTAGCGTCGGATTTCATTCATGTAATATAAGGAAACGTCGCAGGTCACAGCTGAGATTGGTTCACAGTGATGGAGGGGCGGGATGTTATTCTACTGCTGAAATCACTGTGCAGTGGGAGGGAAGCTGCTCTGACAACAGCCGAGTTATACACTTATTGATCATGCGTCTGCGTACATACTGTGCAGCGTTAATTACCCGCTAATTAACAGTTTATATATTGCACACTGTCTTTAACTATGTGCACACAATTTAATTTACTTTTCCTTGATTCTAAACACTTTGCCACTGTCAAGGCTGTAGGTAGCAAGTTATTGGAGCTACAGAAACTTAATGCACATGATGAACATGTGATGTTTTATTTTTTATTTCAGGAGCCTGAACAGCACACAGGGCGAGATAAGAGTGGGACCAAGTCATCAGGTACACCCTGCTAGACCTGAAATACTATTTATGTCACATTTTAATAAAATTAAATATTTAAATAATTAATACATGTATATATGCAAAAGCCACATTTATTTATTTATTTTTGGGGGTAAAGAAATATTTTGAAAACCTTGAAATTTGCAAGAAGGCTATGATAAAGAGGTATGTGTACCTGCTTTTGACTTGTTTGCCTTCAGAGTGTAGGTCCTAGGGGCCTATTAAGCTCACATGAAACTGATCAGACCTGTCTGTTCAGTGTGCTTTATGACTTGCACGTCATACAGTAGGTATGCGTCTCTGTCATAGGCAAAATGTATTACATTTGAGGATCTGTTTGAATATCTTGTGAAACAGATACAGGTGCTATTACTAAACACCAGCAAAATCTATTTGATTATAACAAAATCCTTTATCCATTAATTACTTTAATTACACATTGTAATAATACACATTTTTGACAGTTTAATCACTCTTAAAATGTAAATGGCTGTTTTCCAATTTCCAAAAAAAAGGATTTTTGCCCTGTATTTGTACCTTATTAAACATTAATCTTAATGTAATGTTTGCTGGTTTTTCTTTGGTTTCACTGCAGGCCAAACTTCCAGAGTTGCAGCTGCGGTCTGGTCCTGCTTTACAGACTCAGATAGAGAGTGAGGAGCTGAAGTGGACGCCTGGGGTCAATGACTGCGACCTTCTCATGTACCTCAGAGCTGCCAGGTCAGTGTCTGCACTACAATGCTTAAAATCCCTGGTGAACTTTGTCAGTCTTGAGTTGTGTATAAAGGCTAGCACCTTTGCAAAAGGGGGCAAAATATTTTTTGAGAATGTCAAATTAATATTTTTTATTTAAGATTTTACAATAAACTGTTAATTTACCTGCAGCCGTGTCCTTACTGAACACCAAGATGCAGATGCTATTTAATGCTTAACTAAACTGCCCTTACTATGTAACCTAACTGTGTTTGTTCATTGCAGTGCTGTAACTGTAAGGAAATATCTTCTTTCTATCAACAAATACTACTTTGCTATATATATAAATACTACTTATAATAGATCAAGTGGGGCTTTATTGTAATAACAAGATTAAAACACATTAGAGTATTACATGGTAGTCAGAAAAGTGTCAGAAATGGGGAAGTACTTGCAAAACAAAACCAGTCTGGCAATGTGAATGCCAGTGCAGTTAAGCTCCCATTTTAGCTGGTTGCAATACATTTAAATCAGTTTAAACATAAGGTGTGTCCTTTTTCATTTGATATTCTTGCACCACATTACATCAAAATTACTGAAAATGAAACTAGGAAAGTGTAAAAATGCACCCTTAATATTGATTTCACCTAATAACATAAATAAATGTTTTGTTTATTTTTCAAGGAGCATGGCAGCATTTGCAGGGATGTGTGATGGCGGGTCCACCGAGGATGGATGTTTAGCAGCCTCCCGTGATGATACCACGCTCAACGCGCTCAACATGGTGCGGAGCACAACTTCAATTATCTTCATCAGTATCCAGTAGATTCAAAGAACAAAAATATTGCTTTGCATATTTACAAACATCTATGTTTTTTCTCAATTCTAGCTACATGCAAGTCATTATGATGCAGCAAAAGCTCTCCAGCGTCTGGTTAAGAAGCCTCTGCCGAAGCTTATTGAGAAATGCTGGTCGGAGGATGATGTGGTGAGATGCCTTTAGCTAGTAACACAGCACCGAAGGTCAGTGCTGATAGTTTGTTAGTCCTTAACAGTGTTTGTGCAGGCAGATAAAATCGTCGGTGATGAAACGGAGGCAACGTGTTTATGTATTCTAACTATTCTTAACATGTTTGACAGTGCAGTGAGTGTAAATGAAAAGTTCTCTGATCCGAAATTGGCAGTTTAGTCAATGACATGGACTGCTGTTAAAACAGCATTTAATATGATACAAGCCTGCAGTAAAATATTGTTTTTTTTAACCACTACTTTAGTTTTAAACGCCAAATCAGTCTAGTACTTAATTGTAATAATTACGTCAGACATGTGTTTAATAATCACAACAGTAACATTTTCTGTACTGGAGCCTTTTGTTTCGTAACTCTATATCATTTAATTTTATCCACCTCCACCCTCCCTCCTTTTCCCCACAGAAACGCTTCATCAAAGGCCTGAGACAGTATGGAAAGAATTTCTTCCGCATCCGGAAAGACTTTCTGCCCAGCAAAAAGACTGTAATTGAACACTATGTTTTTGCATACAGAACAATTAATAATGCACGCAGTGATTCTTGATTGCTTTATTTTTTATTAGAAATACAACTTGGATTGTTCCTAAAAGTGTTCTCATCATCAGGGGGAGCTGATCACTTTCTATTACCACTGGAAGAAAACTCCTGAGGCTGCAGGAACAAGAGCTTATCGACAGCAACGCCGACAACCGTCCTCTCGCAAAGCAAAGACTCGCTCTGCTGCGGCTCCCGTCAACACCCCATCCCGAAATTATTCAGGTGAGCACCTAGTGTTCCTCAGAAATGTGTTCCCGTTTTTGTTTCCCCTATTCATGCCAATGAATGCTGTTCATAGTTGTGCGGTCATGAAGTGCAGAAACCACATGAGTTGGACTTGGTCTTCATTGAAGCTGATCTTTTCCTTTGCAGTGGATGCGAGTTCTGCCAGTGAGGATGATCTTGATAGTGAAGACAGTGAACAGGAAGTCAAGCGCTGCAGTCACTGTGGTACAACAAGTGAGTACATGTCTTTAGTTGTGATTCAGTATTTTATGTAATATTAATGTTATTAAGTGTTTTAACATGAGAAAATGCTTGAATTCTGATGTAGAAAAGTGCTCTGAACGGTTTGTGAAACTTGTACCTAAAGCTGCTTTTCCTAAACAGGTTCTAAGGATTGGCACCAGGGGGGACGAGACAACCCGTTGCTGTGCACGACTTGTCGCACATATGAAAACAAACATGGATGTCTGCCGCCAGCTCCAAAATCTGCAGGCGCTCCATTCATGTTTAAACCTGTTAAAGAGGAGGAAGAAGTGAACAGCAAGCATGGCATGAGGACACGGCGAAGCAGAGCACCTGTAAGCCTGAGGCTGGCAGATTAGTCACACTATCATTATTACTAGTAATGAACATTTGCGAGAAAATGTCTGTGCAAATGCCATTTTGTAGTAAAATAAAAAATTATGATATACAATAGGAAAATATTTCACAGCTTTATTGAACCTGACACATTTATTGTACATTAGGGGGGAAAATGTCTTTCTTGCTTGTGTTGTAACAATATTAACCACTGAATATTTTTTTAAAGCAGCTGTCATCTTTAAGAAGTGGCCACAGGAGGCTCACGGGCTCCCCCACCAGTGAGGATCAACAGTCCAGTAGCCAGACCTCCCCGAGTGGAGCACCTTCTCTGAGATCGTCCTCCACAGATAATAAGAATGAATCCAGCAAGAGGACAAACAGGGTAAACATAATCCACACATTTCGTATACATGTACATGTTGTACCTGTACGACATTATCTTATCAGACCTGCTGGATTGTTTGCATATTATGGCACGTGTACCTTGCTGTAGGGGTTCCATATTAGGAATGAAGATGTCTGATCTCTGACTGATCTCAACAGCCTCATAACAACCTCACCAATACTGTAATTACAGGATGTACAGTTTTGTGATATGCATATCATTTGTAGGTTGGAGTCATTTTGCAGGGCAGTGAGCAACACTGGAAGGAAGCAATATTTCATTAACAGTGAACTGATTTTTGACTGGCAGCAGAACTTTAGTCAATACAGTTGCAGATGAACTGAACAAAGTGTCCCTTGAAGATACACGTGATACTGCTGCAGCCATAGATGCTTGTGTAAACTCATTGAGGTTTTTGTGTCAGTCGTCATCGTCGTCTTCTGTCAGTAAATAACACCACTGTGTAAATATCATGCTGTGTCCACAGAAGATAAAAGAGGAGGTAATGTTGCCAAAGACAACAAAACGTGTACGGGAGAGTCCTGCTCAGGAGCCTGACGAGCCTGAAAAAGTTACACCTAAAAGGCCGAAGACACAGGTGAGGGGGAACGCTTATGTCAGATACCATTTGGATAAAAACTTCTCCAAAGATGCAATTTGTGACACATCTATAGTCAAACCCATCAGTCCTAAAATGTCAGAGAAAATTCTGCAATGAGTTTCAAAGTGTAAGGAACTAATTCCTTATCGGAAGCTCATCCTACATAATGTTATCTGAGCACAGAAAGTTATATAATGATAATATATTGCTAGGCGTGAACTGGGTACAGCATAATTTGTTTGTTTGTTCCTCCAGGATCCACAGGGCTCCCGCTCAGAGGGAGAGGCCGAGGTAGAGGAGGAGAGCTCTTCAGAGAGCCGCAGTGCTCAGGACGATGGCAGCAGTGACACCAAAGACATCGATCAGGACAACCGCAGCTCCTCACCCAGCATTCCCAGCCCCCAGCAGGGCAACGAGAGCGACTCTGACTCATCTGCCCAGCCGAACGGCGTCCCATCCGAGCCTGTTGCTCCTGCTGCTGTTTTGGCTGACACACCAGTCCCACAGGCCCTCCCCTCTCAGGGCCCCCCCATCACTCCTCAGCCAACGCAAAGCACCCCCTCTGCTGATCCTGCTCAGAGCCCCCCTCCTTCTTCTCCAGACCCCCCTCAGCCAGCTGCTGGTCAGTCAGCTGCCACAGTGGGCCCAAACAGCCGACCACAGCCCGCCTCTCACTCTCTTTCTGGTCCACCACATCTTCCATCAGCACTGGGTCAGGACTCTCCTCTTTCTCCAGCCTTTCAGGTCCCACCGGCTCTCAACTCTGCACAGCCTCTGCAGCCCCATGGCCCGTCACCTCAGGCCCCCCAGCGACCCCCACCCTTCTTTAGGGAGTCTCAGCTCCCCCAGCCTCCTCTGTCTGGCCCACAAGTCAAGCCTCCCCCCACCACTCCAATTCCACCTTCACACAAACAGATGCCACACCAGTCTGCTACACCTTTCCCTCAGATGCCCTCCAACCTTCCCCCTCCCCCTGCTCTAAAGCCCCTCAATTCTCTGCCCAACCAGCATCCTCCGGGTGCCCCCCCTCCCCCTCTTCAGCTCATGCCGCAGCCCTTGCCAATGCAGTCACTTCCTACCCAGCTTCCCGTGATCTCTCAGGTGCAGACCCACCCTGGAAAAAGCATGACTTCTTCTCACCCACCTGCTGCAGCCTCACACCCTCTCACCTCCGTAACATCTTCTGCTATTGGCCCTGTCCCGAGCCTCCAGCCGTCATTCCCGCCTCTTCCTCTGAGACCCTCGCCGGGCACCACAGCAGGAGGATCACAAATTCAGATCAAAGAGGAGCCACTGGATGAGATGGAAGAGGCTGAGAGCCCACCGCCTCCTCCTCGGAGCCCCTCGCCAGAACCCACCATCGTCAATGTGGCAAGCCATGCCAGCCAGTCTGCACGGTATGTCTGAAGACA
The DNA here is from genome assembly GCA_008360985.2 of Macquaria ambigua. NCBI lineage: Eukaryota > Metazoa > Chordata > Actinopteri > Centrarchiformes > Percichthyidae > Macquaria > Macquaria ambigua. Next base: position 142,755 of record VMKM01001203.1, on the reverse strand, counting down.
TTCTTTCACAAAAGGAATGCTTGTGTTTCGTTCATCTTGGAAAAATGGGAAGGTTTTGACATTCCTATGTATTGTTGTGAAAGCAACCACAGTCTTTTATTTATCCCATTATTCTTGTGAGCATCAAATGCAAAATGTAAAGAAAAATTCCACCATTCCTGTCAATTTTGGGAACATTTTACTTACAATATGGAAAGCAACACAAGTGATCAGACAACTAAACGTTTCAAACTAATTCCGTAGTTTAAACATGTTATAACTGACTTTTTTGGCAGTGAAAACAAGCTGTGAACACAACACTGACATATTATCACTTAACAAGTTGATATGGCAAACTTAGCAGACAGTTGCGTATTCAGCTGATACAGAGCAACATTAGCATTCATTGGGAGTTTGTATCCACCTGACAGGTGTAAGTCATGTAACATTTGCTCTCCTTTTATCTGTGGTTTGGTTTCCACCACCTCCTGAGAAAAATGTCAGTTCTTTAGCTGCTAAATGCTCCACGATGTTCACCAGCTAGTCGCTAACTTTGTCTGTCTGTCGTGCTGGGCAGGCAGTGTACAGTGGGTTTTTGAGCCTGTTGTGCTGAAAAAAGCTGCTTGCTGTGGCTGAAACTACTTACTACAGTTAGAAGTGTCTGCAGCTGTTTGCATAATGATTTTAATGTTGGTCTTGGTTTTCATTTCCAAATAGGCTAAGTGGTTTACATAATGCAGTTAAACTAAAAGTTGGCGCCTGAAATGTCATTATAACTGACAGGAATTGTGCCCAAAGCTACAAATATAAGAACCAGGTTTAAGTGGCTTCATATTAATAAAAATGTAAATAAAAATCAGGGACAAATAAACACTAAATGACATCTTCTTGGGTAATATTCATCTCATTTTGTTTTCACACGTATAGTGCCAAAAGCTCCTCAACCTTTGAATGAATCATGAATGAAGTTCATTAGTCATACTCATACATGCACATCTGTTATTTCTTTCAGGTTTATCAAACACTTGGATCGTGGTTACAACTCCTGTGCTAGAACAGACCTGTTCTTCACTCCACTTTCGTCCTCCAAGCTCGCCAAGAAAAGGGAGGAGGCCGTGGAAAAGTCCAGGAGAGAGGCTGAGCTCAGTGCTCGGCAAGAACGCGAAAGGGAGAAAGACAGAGAGAGAGAGAGAGAAAGGGAGGCAGACAGACATTCTGTGAGTGCAACATTCCCTCGATTTCTTTTTTAAACATCTTGTCCGTCACAAAACAAAAATGTATGAGTCATCTCACACGCTGTCTTTGCTTGCAGAGAGCCTCCAGCTCCTCCCACGACAGTCGTATGAGTGAGGTTCAGATGACGTCTCAGGGCCACGGACGCCCCTCCTTTGAGCAGCCGCCCACCACTGTAGCCGCTGTGCCCCCCTACATTGGCCCTGATACACCTGCCCTGCGCACCCTGAGTGAATACGCGCGACCCCATGTCATGTCGCCCACCAACCGCAGCCACCCTTTCTATGTGTCACTGAGCCCTGGGGAACCCTTGCTGGCCTACCACATGCCACATGGCCTGTACAGCGCTGAACCCAGCCTCAGAGAGCGAGAGCTGAGGAACCTCAGAGAGAGGGAGCTCCGCGAGAGGATGAAGCCTGGCTTTGAGGTCAAGCCCCCAGACATGGAAACTTTACACCCCTCGGCCAACCCCATGGAGCACTTCGCCAGACACGGGGCGATTGGTCTTCCCCACATACCCGGGCCTCCCCACCCCTTCGCAGCCTTCCATCCCGGGCTGAACCATCTGGAGCGGGAGAGGATGGCGCTGGCAGGACCTCAGCTGCGTCCGGAGCTGAGTTACGCAGAGCGACTCACTGCAGAGCGGCTCCACGCAGAGAGGATGGCATCTGTGGCGACTGACCCTGCTGCCAGGCTGCAGATGCTCAATGTGACGCCGCATCATCACCAGCACTCTCACATTCACTCCCACCTCCACCTGCACCAACAGGATCCTCTCGGTCAAGGTGAGGTCGGACTTATTGACTTTATGGTTTTTGTTAATTAGTCAGCAGTAATACATCCGGTGGTGTGAAGTTGACCTTCATTTACTGTATGATTAATTTCTTCATCCAGGTTCAAGCCCTCATCCTCTAGTGGACCCCATGGCAACAGGACCACGTTTGGCCCGGTTCCCCTTCCCTGGTGGCCCGATCCCCAACCCTTTACTCAGCGATCTTCCTCATGATCACGAGATGCTGCGCCACCCACTGTTTGGTTTGTAATCTCAACTCTTAACATACTCACATCCCACAACTTGAGTCTTTTCTTGAGTCCAGCTCCTCCAATCTGGTCTTTTCATGTCGCGTTTTCCACAGGAGGTGCATATCCACGAGAGCTGCAGGGCCCGATTCCTCAGATGTCTGCCGCTCACCAGCTCCAGGCCATGCATGCTCAGTCTGCAGAGCTGCAGAGGATGGCTATGGAGCAGCAGTGGCTGCATGGGCATCACCTGCATGGAGGCCCTCTACCGAGTCAGGAAGATTATTACAGGTGAGGTTTTTGAATGTCCTATCTAGTGCAAGGGCTGAAACAATTACTTGAGGAATTCAACTAATTTGTATAATATTAATCCTCAATTCAAATTCTCTGCTTCAAAGCTTTTTTCACCATGTAATTATCCAGCAGACCAGTACAACGACAATAATTACTGTTGCACTAAGAGCACCATTGTGTATTGACTGCAAGTTGAAAATAAATATTGAAATAGTTGTATGTTTTTATACAAGGAAACCAGTGCTTTTTATTTTAAAGAGACCTGACTTACTTAGTGGTACCCTGTGGAGATTTTTTACCGTAGTAGCGATATGGAGCAGTATTTTTACAAGTGTGGCCGCGTTTGGTTTGTTTGTTTGTTTTGTGCCGCTGCAGAAGGATCGGTTTCATGCTATTCCACTGATCTACAGTTGGTGACCGTTAAACACCAAGAAATGTAGGAATGCGCTAACAAAAGCAGTGAAGAAGAAGTGCAAGCAAGTAAACACAGATGTAAACAATGCTGGATTTAAAATATTAAAGAAATTGGTTTTGCAAAAGAAAACTAATCTTTCAGTTATTAAAAAGCATCTCATTATTATCGTAGCTGCACAGCACAATGAGAATTCATAATAGATAAAATCTCTCAATATTTGCTCAGTGGTTGTTTTCATCACACGTTTTCTCCACTGTGGAGCCACATGGATAGACGTCATTCCACATTGCTTAGTTAAACTCTTGTAAAATGTGTTTGACAGCCAAGTGCTCAAAGTGTTTATTTATCTTTGTTTCTGTTTTCTAAAGCCGTCTGAAGAAAGAAGGTGACAAGCCATCTTGAGTCCCAGGTGGTGCATGCACTGAAACCCTACACTCACGCCCAGTAGAATACTGTGTACTTTTGAGACTGTAAGAGAATATTTGTGTGTCTGTTTTTTTGTTTTAATATATTTTAGAAAACTCTTTGTGGATCTTTATGTGCATTCCTTGTTCAGCACTTAATGGGACTGTCAAAGTCCGTCTGAGATTTTCATATCACTTAAGACTTTATACTAGTTTTATTATCAAAATAATGAACAATCTCGCCCATTCATGTGAGATTAAAAGTGACAGATTTTCTCTGACAAACTGTAAAACTGTTTCATATGCAGTTATATGAATTAGCTAAAATACAGCTCTCATAAAGGATATGAAAACAGACTGGCTTTGGTGTTAAGTTTAAATATCCCTATGATTTCTAAATGATTTCCTTGTACAGAATGACATTTAAATCAGTGTTTGAATGATTGTAATGACCTAGCATGACTCAGTCTTCATTTTTCACCAAACTAGAGTAGCAAGTTGCATTGTGGTGTTTAGACTTTGAAAGCATAGTAGAGGTTGGTTTTACTCTTAAATCTGCTAAATATTTGTCTAAATCCTAAAGTTTTATATATCAAGATATCTTTTCACAGTATAACCGAAGCTTTTATTCGCTCATTTTTGAGATTGTAAATATTACATGTTCACAATATTCTATATGAATGAGTACTATTGATATAGCAGTAGATGTGAACATTTGACCCTTTGATTCAGCACGATAGCAGTAAATCATAAGCTAAAACAGTATATGGTATTATAAGATGAGATAATTATTAATTGGACCATGATCTGTCACTACAGATAGAAAGTTTATTAGAATAATGTATTTACATTGTTTTGAATTGGAGAGAAACTAAATCTTGAGCATTTTAATGGAATTTTTAAAAGAACTGCCTCTAATTTCAATATTTATGTGACATAATATGAAAGTGTATCCATTGCATATTTATTTCAATAAATATTTCTGCAATGACACCTTATTCTCATTGCACTTAGAGTTCCTCTGTTTGAAAGCGAAACACAGCCTGTGGTATATACAGACAGTTTATCAGGTACACCTAGCTAACAGTCCTGCAGTAAATCCTCCCTTCATGAAGGTTATAATGTTCTGTTTCTGTTGAAACTGTTTTGGAAGGTGTTGATTCAACTGTATGGTCATTTGGAGGCTGCAGTCTGTGGTGCTGTTGAACTGAACTTTCTGTTACGTGCAGACTGCATTTGTTTTAGCTAGGTGTACCTAACAAACTGCACCTGCGTGTATGTACTGTGGGAAAATAACAGTATACGGTAGTTCCTGCTAGTGCTGCTGTTTCCTGCACCCATCAACCTGGACAGAGAGGAGCATGGTGTAGTCATGGTTTTATTGCATTAAATCACTTACTGCACAAAATCTGTCATATATGTAAAATCATATGTGCCCAGTCTTGTTTGACAAGAGATATGAAGTGTTCTGACAACAATCATTTGCTTGTACATCTTTACACAAAATGTTTTTAAACAGTGACAGTGGCAACAACAAGTCATTTAGGGGTAATACATGAAAGCATCTGAGACAGCAACATCGTTTTGCTTATTAGCTATTATATATTTAAAGCATACATTAGCAGCAGATGCACTGGCCTTTTCACTATTAAGTATTTAAGGGGTTGTGAGTTTAGTACCGGAATAGGAAACAAGAAAAAACTAAAATCTGCTACACAGAGTTACATTCTTTTTCAGACTTGTCTCCAATCTTTGCCTTTTCCTTACTGTGTAGTTTAATACTGTATAGTTTTACCTCTTCATGCCTTTAGAAATTATTCAAATGAAATGGTCTAAAAATGGACAATCACTGCTCATAACTCCTGCAGCCTGTGATGAGAGGTCACAAGTACACATGGCTTTGTATTAAAGGAGCACAAAGCAAAAAGTCGTCTAAAACCACTGTTGTAGACGATGCTTCCCCATCACACACAGCTCAAGCAGTCACCTACTGAATCTTTTCTTACAACATACATACAAACCAGACCATTATCTACAACACAACTTTCTTTCATGTTTTCACCCCCTTTTTGTATCAAATACATTTTGCATCTGTTCAAAAACTCTACAAGCTGCCATTACAACTCAGCTTGATTGCAGCTGTATGACATACAAAGCCGAGTTTTAGGCAGGACATTCACAAACAGCATGTGTTAAAAAGTATGAGCTTCTGTACTTACATAATGGTCCATATATCAACATCCGTTTACCCAGAACTGAAAAACCAAAGTTATTACAAGTTTAAAATGCATCTGAAATGTTTTCATGTTTAAAGGATAAGGCTGGCGATATGCGATATTTTTCTTATTGTCAACACATCCCATGAAAAGACCAAAACCAACAATGTGTTACTCCGTCTCTCAATACTTTCCAACTTCCCTATCTTGTCTGTGCCTCTCAACCCAAAGCCAATTAGTTCTTATTGTCTCGAAATATATACTGTAATTAAAAAACTGGACACTGTAGTTTTTAGAAAACGTAACTCAGACCATTAGGATGATGTATTATGTAGTCTGTCTACAAATGTGAAATTTGTACATTTTACATTTTTCCTATACTGAAAATATGCACATTAACATTTTAATAGTCATATTACATATATTTATATATTTTTTATATCTTTGAAATATTATACTTTAAATTTCGTTTCTCTAATCCTTATTTATTACTATTATTCAAATTATTGTTATTGCACATTAGCCTTTTAGCACATCCTCTACAGAGTATGCCACCCCCACATTTCACTGCACATATTGAAAATATGAATATGTGACAAATAAATCTTTGAATATTGATCTTGAATCTTGAAATAGTGCATTTGTTGGGGACTATTTTCAGTCCCTATTATCACCAGACTTATCCTTTAAATAATGTCCAACTAGCTGCAGGCTGAAAAGAACTTAAAACATAATTTCGCTAACTTCTACATTTACATGCTGTGTTGTAACCAATGCATACTGAGACAGTAGATATCTGTACAGTAGATGGATGGACCCAAGTGAAAATGTTTGGAAATGACGTCTCTTGTGTGTAAATATCAGGGACCATCTTGAGAGGGATTCTTCTTCACATACTGCCGCAGGTACTGGATAGCCGATAGCGCACTCACATTAGCCAGCAGAGCTGAACAGGATTTCAATAAAGGTTACTTTGTAGAACTGGATGTCAATTCATCAAGTTACTCTTCATGTTCAATAGTTAAAGCCCCTGAAAACTTGGTTTAAAATCTGAAGTATTTCTTAATGGCTTTTAATATTCTTGACTAAATAAATCAAAGTTAAAGTTATTTTCATTTGATCTTTTTAGCAGGAAAAACAGCAGAGCAAAGGAAATCATTACCAGCTGTGTAGCATAAAGGCAAGACAGACGTAGAATGATAAAAGTAACAAGTTAGACAACATTTTTAGCTATTATTCATTCAAAACTAACAACTGTCATCAGATTTTAAACGCGGTTGCAGAATATCAATGCAAGGAGTTTCATACCTGCTTTCCAGGCATCAGCAGCCTCTGGATCAGAAGATCTTAATACCCAGGAGGCAAAAGCGATGCAGACCAAACACATATCTGACTGCTTCAGTGTGGAGAAGATGCCCTCTCGTCCTGTAGGAGACATAAATATGCACAAAAAAGTAGATTTCATTTAATTGTAGTTTTGCTTTGGATGTGTTTATTACATCGAGTGCAGTGTATAAGAGAGCTCAGACTTACTTGTTGTCTGTATAGTTTCCAAAAACCTTTGCTGCACTGCCAACTGTGTAAACAACGGAGAAGCAGCTGAAGAGACTCTCCCCTCAGTGAGCACAGTTATTGGTGGATCTGCTCCCCTGATGGTAATCTTCTCAGCCTCAACTGGAAACACCCAGGCACCAGACCTCCCGCACCAGATGCTACCTTTGTCGTGGAAGCGAATCTTCCTCATCGACAGCAAACCTTTCCAGCTGCGAAATCCACGTGAGGCTGTTGCAGACGTCCCACAATCACTGCCCTGGATGAAAGAGCGAGACACAACTCTGATTGGAGAGATGTCATCCTCCTCCTCGTGGTCTGCGCTCAAGAAAACATAGTCCGGGTTTGGGAATGTGAGTTCTCTGATGGTAGGACGAGAACAAGAGAAAATGGGGATGGGTTTCTCCTCGCTGCACTGGGAATCACGGAGGGAAGAGAATGACAATTCATCTCTGAATGTACAAAGAGTGAAGTCAAACACAGGAGCCACCGAGATGTCCTCTGGATCATAGACAGTGACACACCGGGAGTCACATTTTGCTTTATCCTCTTTGAAAAAGTATTCAAACACTTCAGGGACGGATATTTGATAATGTTCATCCAGTGCAGGTATTAGGGTTCCCAGGCTGTCACTCGCTTTTAAAACCACGTTTTCCTCCAGAGATGGACAGCTGCTGTGAAATAGACTGCTCTCTTCATTACCAAGTAACAACTGCAAAGATGAATCCTGTGTATTGAGAGCTTGTACGTTGCGCACGCTTTTGGTTTTTGTTATCCGTCTCGGCCACGCAAGTTCGCTTGAAATGAAAGCATTTGAGCCCTGATCCTCAAAACATTGCCCTGCGGAGTCCTCTGAAGGCACAGGCGTCTCCTTTCCTTCAGAGCTTGTGGACTCCTCTTCTTCATGTGCAAAGAAATGAGAGTCACTTGTCCTTTGTTGGTTTTTGCTCTGAGGGTCAGGACTAGGGTTCCTACTGGCGTCAAGAAACTGCCAGTACTCTTCTTCAAAATCGGAGGTGGAAAACTCGCAGCTTGAGCGATCTGGTTTGGATTCGTCGGGCTGCGTGAAATAGTCTGAGTCAGCAGTGTCGGATGTATCCATTAGACCACCATCAGACAAGTTATAGTCCACAGTGTCAACCAAAGAGCTGTGATTTGTTGGGAATTCATCTACATTTGGTGTCGCTGTTTCTTGTGTTTCCCTGGGAGGTGTGCTCCTACCCATCCTAAGCTGCAAAATGTCATTTATCGTCAATTTTTCCATTTCATCCCAAAAAGCAGAAATGGCGTACACAGGTCGAGTGTGGCCCGCAGCTTCGGCATATGTTTCAGGGCTGTCGGCCGCAGAGCAAAGTGTTACAGTTAAATCAGGAACAGGGGGAAGACTAATCTGATCTCCTGAAGAGCAACCAGATGCTGAAAGATTCATTTCTTGTTTTTGGAGTCCAGGTGTATCCGAGGGCATGCGGAGCACCGTGCTGTGTGTGTCGTTATCACATGTGGAGTCGTCATCTGGCATTTTGTTAGCACTTTGGCCAGCAGATGGAAATGTCAGGGTAGGCTCAACATCGGCGCTTTCAGAACCTTCAGAGTTAGTAGCTGTTACATTGCAAGAGAGAGTGCAATGACAGGAATGCTTTGCTTTGTCCTGTGAATCGTCGGCCTCGGTATTCTCAGTCAGATTGAATAGATAGCTGTTTTTTGTCAGAGATAATGAGCTCTGCAATTGTTGGTTTTCCATGAGAAGATGGTGCTGATGTTCCTCCACTGATTCAGCAGCTGACAGATAGCTTTCAGAATCGTAACTGTGAGTGGAGAAGAACTCAACACCGTCCTCTAGCTCGTCAGACTCCACACTGTCCAACCGTGAAGGGTCTTTGGGTGTAAATGTGTCAGGCGATTTGGACACTGAGCTGCTTGGGTCATGTTTGTTTCTGTCTATCGTTGTCTCAGTGATGTTTTCTTCGGGGGAATGAGATGTTGCCAGTTTTTCTGACAAATTGTCTTCTTCACCAGACGTTGAAGACACTTGGGGTGAATCTGAAATGACTCCCATCTGAACGCTCTCAGGATTTTCTTCAGCAATTTGATGCCCTTCTGATTTTTCTACCAAGTTTTGGTTTGATTGTGTGACATACTCTCTGTCCCCCCCTCCCTCAGATTCATTATTATCTTTGTTTATCTCTAACCCCAAGTCATTTTCAAGTGACTTCTCCTGCCTGGGGGCTCTGCACTTATGATTGTCCTTATGAGGTTTTTTTTGTCTCCGTTTTTTTTTCACAGAGGGGCCACGCACCCGCTGTCGTGCAGGACTGTTATTCACTGTCACAAACCAGCGCTCTTTTTCTGCTCTTAAAGTGACACTGCACACATCCTCGCTCTCAGCTCTGTCTGTAGTGTGTGGCTCATTCACATTTAGTTCTGTTTGGTTGCAAGAAAGTGGATCAGGTTCCTGTATGGGTTTGAGTTTACATGTGACACTCTCCGTTTGCACATCTCCATCTTCTTTTCTCAGCTCTGTTGATTCTCCATCTGAAGACTGAACATTTGTTTGCAGTGTGGCTGTAATGTCGTCATTTGTCTCCCCTGTGATGTGCTCTGCAGTCCTCATGTGCACCTCCTCTGTGTTGATGGTATTTCCTCCAGGATAATCGAGGCGTGCTTCACTGTCTTCTTCAGCTTTTGTTGTAAGATAATTTTGTTCTCCTCCTGAACCAGTCGGATTGATCTGCACTTCTTCCATGCAGCATCCTGCAGCGTTATTTTCAGCTTCATCATTGTTTGCAGCAGGGATCTGCTGCAGCTCCTGTCGGCCTGTGCTGAAGACCGAACTTGAGTTTCCTGAATCCTCTGAATCACTGAGGCTCAAGTTATCAGGGCAGGCGAGCGAAGGCTGCAGCAGACCACACTCCTCACTGTCCTCATAGAAGCTCATCCAGTCATATTCTGCAATGTGTATGCTGTGATCTAAATCATCCATTTTGATACCTCACATGCTCTTCAGTCTGAAAAGAAGAGAAAACATAAATATTAGTGTTGGAAGGTTGCAGATTTTGCATGAAAAATAATGAAAGTGGCCTTTGTGTAGCAGTACATCTTTGGTATCCCCGCTGGGTTATAGTTAAAGTTACACCCACACATTTGAGTTAAATATAGAGCATGCATTTGCCTGAAGCTTAACATTGCTTGTAATCAGCTGTCATTAGGAAACTGTTGTGCGGAAAGCAAACAAGCTCCTGTGTTAGTTCAAAGCTTCAGAGGTGAAGACCTGAGAGAGCAGCAAAGCAACATCAAGAACACCGTGGTCACAAGCTCCATAACAAACCCCAAAATACTCCGTGGCCCTGCTCTTAGTCATATGACCTGATATGAAAATTTCAGCTGGCCAATGTCAGGTTACAACATACTGTATCAGCGTAACAAACATACTCAGTGGGGGAGTTAAGTTGCAAAAACATACATTGATGAATATGAGATTAACATTAAAATATCATTGTACTTAAAATTGCACCAAATCAAATAATTTATTAAAGTGTGTGATATTTTGAATTTGATCAGGATATTTGTTGTAGTATTGTTTTAGCTACAGGGTAAAAAAGATCACTCTCTCATCTTCACCATAATGGACGTTGATGTTATTAAACTCCTTCAACTACTCTACGTCAGTCATTAAAGGTCTTGTCTACTAACATTATTATAACACAACCGACACGAAGCATATAGCTACGGTACATTCGTGTTAATGTGTTTCTGTAGTGGATAGGTTCCTACCTGTTGCAGAGGGACAAAGTGTCCAGTTTGAAGGTGTCAGTACTTTGTCCCTGCAGGGACATTTCAGCTCCGATGTCCGTCTGTCCTTGCATATGTCAGACTGGGGCCTTGCACTCAGCTGTTATAAATAGAGTAGTATGTCCAGTCACATGTAGCTGCTGGTGCAAACGTCCGTCCCTCCATTACCAGAGGTGTGACATTTCAGTACCCTAAAATACAAACCCTCTTACATTTATCAGAGGTAAGATCAATTATCATTAAGATGATAAAAATTCAAGGACAGGGACACATTTTGCTACCATAATGAATATTTTAGAGATATAGTGCATTTATTTAAAATGACAAGACCGGTCAGATCTTTTGTATAGTTATGTATATTTTTATTTACATTTTTTCCCCAAAATATTTGATTTTATCACAAAATCTTGCAGTGTCATTACAATCCCAGTAATCCCAGATTATTTAACATTTAGTCTTAGTCTCAAATCTTACACGTCTCACTAGTTTCTGCAAACTTTGAAATAAAAAACATGATTGTGGGGCTAATATTTAGTTTCAAAATGAAATGTAGATTTGACCTATTTTACCATCCCTTCTTGTGACAGCTCAGATTTTAAATAGAAATACGTTTTTAAATTACTAAAAGCAAAAACAGCATTGTGATATTCAAAATGATTTTGGACTACAAGTTTCTATAACAAATGTCTCCCTAAGCTGAAAATCTGAGCATTAAAACTTGTTTTCTCTCTTTATAAAGAGACAATAGAAATACCATGCAAAGTTCACTTACAGTTTGGATATGTACAAGTGAAAATAAAGAAATGTATTACCTTTGTTTCTGATGTGCACACCGTAATGTTAAGTATTTTCATTCCTGACTAGATTATCTTCCTATCAAGTAGGAACCAATCAATTCAAACCAACAGGGAAATTAAAAAAGTTCGACAGAATAACTAATGTAAAAAGAAATTCTTGTCTGGCACACAGTGAGGCATTGTGTTTATTATGAGCTGCAGGAATCACAAAAGAATTTATTCAAATTTGTCTTTGAACAATATGAAGTTTAAGCTAACAGATGTCGTACAAAAAACCAGCAGAGTGAGACTTCATGTGAGTGCACAGAGGGAAACAATGGTTATGGAAAGGTGCTTTATTTCTCCAAACATTACATACATCCTTAGAACATTCTTCATGGCATTGAAACTAGAATATGTACATCATTACAAAAACAATACATCATTTGTATAAAACAATATGTACATGTATTCAGCTTATGGTTGTCTGTACAACAGCAAACGCATGAAGCAAAAAGGGGAATTTTCATGGAATGATTGCTGCCTTTTATCTGGTTCACTTCATATGGCTTCACGTATACTGAAGACGGAAATGATTTTTACAGCCTTGGTGTTGTCAAGATAGAAAACTATATGAAATAAAATACCATGTAGCAAATAAAACTTGGATAACAAGCCTCGTTTTGGAATTGTGTAGAGTAAAGGCCACTGGATATAATTCAAATACCCAATTATTCATCACGCCATCACTAAACACTTCCTGGCTGCATTTAAAGCTCATAATGGCACAGTAATCACAGTAATGGCATTCAGTAAAAGCCATTTTCTTCAGACAACATTTGGCAAAAGTAGTCAAGTTATGTTCACAATGCAACAATAATGTTATCATCTATACAACAAAACAAAATCTCAATCACACTTGATGGCGACAACTTACTTTGAGTACTTAAAAAATTAGCTGATGACCTCAGACAAATAAAGTGCACGAGGATTCAGTAGTTTTATGTTTTGAGAGAAAAATATATTGGAATTGAAATTCTACTTCATACTACAAAATTGCTATTTTAGAAAGGTTATGTAGGATCACAGAACTTATGAAAAACCATGATTTTATTATTTTACCTCTTTCTTGGTTGAGTTGGTCTGTTGTGGAATGCAATTCATGATGCATGCAGCTGCGATGCATGATTTGTTTTACATGTGTAATACATTCACCTTGGTTAAGCTCACAAAAATAATAAATACAAATGCAATAATAAAAACACAAAAAGCAATCAAACAATCATCCATACAGCGCCTGCAGCAACTCTCCCTAAAATGTCCCGGTCCACCAGAAGAACTCTGCTGCTATTAAACACATCACTTATTCTGTTGGTCTGATTGTAATCAATAAAACTCAGTGCACAGTTATAAAATGCAAATAAATATCAGACATGTAAAAAAAAAAACAGCATCCTAATTAGCAAACTTTCATCAAATGTCACTGGGCTGTCACTTTGTCCAAAAAGAATCACTGTCACTCGACTGGCTCCATTCATCTTCGCTTTAAAGAAACAGTCAGACAGACATTTTGGGAAGTACGCTTATTCGTTTTCTTGCAGAGAGTTAGATGAGAAGATCAATACCACTCTGGTATCTTTTAAAAATATGGCTACAGCAGCCGGTTAGCTTAGCTTAGCATAAAGACTGGAAACGGGGAAACAGCTAGCCTGGCTCTGTCCAAAGGTAATAAAATCCATCTACCAGCAACTCTAAAGCTCACTAATTACAACGTTATATCTTGTTTGTTTAATCTGTACAAAAACCAAAGTGGAAAAACAATAATTCGCAGAAAATAGTCACGTAAAATGGGGAATTGTGGTTTTTCCACTTCGGTTTTTATACAGATTAAAAGAGATGTAACATTTTAATTAGTGATCTTATTCCTCCTTAGAGGAATACGTGTAGTTCCCTAAATGTCAAACTATGACAGGTCCACATATTCATGAAACCCATCACTTGAGTTTTGCAGGTCAACTGAACACAGATACAAACTGGCTAATAATAGTGTTTAGACTTTAGACAAAGGAGTGATCCTGAGTGCTGCATGAGTGGGAGGAAAATACAAACCGACCTGTGATGTTTCAAATTTACAGAGAAATACTGAAACTATTTTTCTTGGGATATTTACGTTATCGTGTGAAAAAAAACACCTAATTTAATACGAACAAGTCTGAGACTGTGTCAAGAAGATTGACAGGTTAGTTAGACTGGATACTGATCTTTTTCAATGTCGCACTCTTGTTAAATACAGAAAAGGTAACAGCCCTAGTGACAAGAATGCAGCAAAAGCAGCTACAGTTACATTTGGCCACCTATGGACAACTGGTCTTTCTTCGCACCGCTGAACCTTCACATGATAAGAAAATCTTACACCGTTCCTGAGCGTTCTCTCCTACCTGCACCAGCACCCACCCCTCCTCCTACACATTAAAGACTTGAGTAGTGGATGTGGTGGGTACGGTGGCACTATTCAGTGTTGATGTTGCAGAGGGCCGTTCCCTTCTGACATATCTTGGCTTCCTCACTTCAAAAGAAACACAAAACAAAAGAGAACATATAATCACCTGCGAGAAAAACAAGAGGAGACATGCACTGGAAATGCTCATAGCATTTTTTGTGCTTTTAAGAACAGCTTTTACACCTTTTTTTGTGAACGCAAGTCAACAGTTCTCAAATATGGAACACTCCTCACCAACATTGCCAAATACTCCTGGGTAATGTTTTGACTGCTCTGCATTACTCAACAGCTGCACATAATACTACAACCTGTTCAGCAAGATCAGAGAGTCACAGTTTCAAAGAAGGTAGTTTACAGAGTACGGCAGTGTTGTTGTCTTACCTGACGAGGATGGGATCATGACAGCCTAGAAGGGAAAAACAAACAGAAATTATAACCATCCCTTTGAGACACAAACATTTCCAAATAATCTCTTTGTACTACAGGAGAACATTGCTGAGGCTACAATAAACCCTCTACACTCCAAATGTTCTGTAGTGTGTGATTTACTATGAACAAGCAATAAAATCGACTTACTGTCTCACTTGGTTGGAATATGAAGGCTGTAAAAGTACACAAAATACGGTTACATTTGAGTTTAACCGACTGAAAATCAAATAATATCACTAAAGAAAAGCAATAACATTGTGTTTTCCATGTTCTTCAAGCACTTCCATGCTTTATTATATAGGATCTAATGGGTGTGGTGGGTAAACAGCAGCTGTTGAGCTTCATAATTCCAGTTAGATAAAACCCTGCTTGTATAATTACGGTGGGTGTGTCAGGGCTGTGCGGTGCGTACCCTTGTTGCGGCGGTAGAAGATGCTCGGGAGTCGGTTGGAGCGTTTGAGGTAGAAAAAGGAGGCGACGGAGAGGATCAGGAACAGGCTGATCAACAGAGTTCCCAGAAGAAGAGAGGCCGCCACACCTGGCCCTCCTGCTCAAAGACACAGCACAAAACAGGAAGTGGCTGATGAGAAACATGGCTGCTGCAGACATTTACTCTATCATCATACATGACTATATTGTGCCTTAAAGTTGAACTATTAGTAACATGTTACTGTAAAGGCCAAGCAATAAATATTATACATGAGGTAATCAGTAAATCAGCCTGTAATAACTGTGGATGTGATATCTTACCAATTTTAGGAATGACAGTAGTTACAGTTGTGTGGTTTTTCCTCTCCACTGTATAGTCTAGTGAGCACGCAAAAAGGGCAAATTAAAAAACATGATACAATGTGACATTCATATTTTTATATATTTAAAAACAGCCAGCAGACAGTATCCAGTCCTTACTGTAGGTGCAGACTGTTATGTTCTCCAAATCCACAGCTGCTGAGTCACAGAATATGCAAACAGTGTTGCTGTTCTCAAGAACACGCAAGAAGCAACCTGAAGAATTCAAAAGAATATATTTCACATTATGTGCCACTTTTATGCCCTTTGACATCCTTGTACTAACAAATTATTGATTTTATTTCAATTGTCACAAGATAGAAGCAAACATGAAAAAATGTACATACTGTATTTATAGCCTAGTAAATTTACTGGTATTCACAGAAATAGAAACATTTTGCACAGCTAATCCAGTTTTTAAAGTTTTCCTTTTTTTTTTCTTTTTTTTTTACACGTTGCCAAGGATAAGGGTAACACATAAGTTTAACTCTTTTCTTGTCCTTTTCAATCCTTTCACTGTGTCCTTGAAGCATGCAGGAGCAAACTGTCTCCATGTTTTCCGCTCTGAAACACTTTCTTTTTAGTACACCAATTAAACTGTGCATGCAATGTTTGTACTGTGTGTGACACAATCTGTTCCTGGTACATATCCTGGTGTCAATTCTTTTAATACATCTCCTCAGTGCCATTATGTCTTTCAATGAATTCTGAATGCAATGACTCAAATCTAAACCTTAGCTGTTGAATGGTTAGAGGCTTTATAGAGCTCCCAGTTATTTTGTCTTGTGTATATAAAATATTATCCTGTTCGCACAGGATATCATCTTGTAAAAAGTGACATGATTATCTTGTGCACATAAGAATAAAAAAAATGAATAAATACAAATTTTAGGGACTTTGGAGGCTGTGTGGCTTCATGTGTTTCAATTTTCCAAAGTAATTATATGAGATACACTGATCAATGGCCAGAGCATCATGTCACTCTGGCCAACCTCTAGCTGATAATCATAAAATAATAGTGATGTTAAAAGGTCAAAACTCTTAGTTACATTCTGGATATCCTCATTACCTGGTTCACAGTGAGTGTCATTTGAACATGAGTTGTTCACTCTCTGTTTCTCTCCGCAGCACTCAAGTGAGTTTTGATGTAGGGCCTGCAGACAGAACAGCATTCATAGACTTACAAATCAGTGTAACCGGAGCAAAGCACACATTGGCCCTTTGGCTGAGTAACATCCATTTTCTACCTTAGTTACAGGTGTCTCGGGTCTGATAAGAATCACAGTTGCAGCCAAGACCAAAAGGAATGACAGAGCCATATTCGAACCCTTAAAGATCAAACAGACAATTAGATAAGCATTGATTACTTAGATAGGGCACATTGTAGGACACCTACCTTTACCCATTCAGTCCTACAGGAAACAAGATTGATCAAACAAAACAGTATTTGACTGGTTGGATATGTATCTAATAAATGTGTCATATATATACTTTATTATTAGGATAACCAGAACAATTCAGATAAGTTTCAGGCAATTCTGTCTGCTGTTTATTGACCAAACAAATGTTAATAACAAGGGCTGGATGTCAAGCTTCCACACTGTAACACTGAACACCATCAAGAGCAAAAAGTTGGTATCAAATGCCTGGTCACATTTGTAGTCTTGTTTACTTAATCTTTAATCACACATTTAGTGATCTGAATGTTGGTGATTTTAGACTGTATTTCATTTACTCAAGGTTCTGCACTGGTATCAAAAATTTCAAACAATACCCAGCCCTTTTAGTAACTGTTGAGGTGTATTGCAAGGCCGATACTATGTCACTTGTGGATCTTTTCCCCAATTTAGAGTTTATTCACATGTTTTGCTCCCCTCCATGTGTCACGAAACAGTGTACAACATCAGGATTTTTAGGTTGATTGTCCACATTTGTCTCTTAAAGGCCATTGTAACTGCCTTAACTTTGCTGATAGCACAACATCTGACAAGTTAAAATCACCTTCTGGCTAAGGTTAGATTAACACCAGCACACAAAGTTGTAGCACATGTTTGATACTGGTCAGTGTTGCATCCAAACTAAACAAATGAGTCACCCACAACCACAAGAGTTAAAATATTCATGAGGGGTCAGTCTTCAACACAGGTCAAATACACAGCCCAGTTTTCTACCTGTCTTTACGTTACAACTTTTAACTTTTACACTTATTTATTTTTTAATGCTATATTAATATTTCAAGGGTTAAGCAACATAGCTAATATCTCAGAAAATGGCATGAAATGCGCTAACGTCAGTTGAGTTGTACAGGATACAACCAAGGTGTTTAGCTAGCTAGCACCTGTCACTGGGATGAAGTTATGTACGTCGTGATTGTGCTAGCTAGTTAGCAGTCACAGCTAAAATAACGATGTCACCGTTAGAGAGGATAATCTATTTAAATCTGTTTTACATTATCTGGTATGTTTACATTAACAGACTGAGCAGTTGCCCACTGCTGAATGTGAAAACACAAAAAGTTAACTCACCAGCCAAACACTGGGCTTTGGCCTGACCAAACTCCTAGGTGTGGTTTAATCAACGTCAGGTCTCGTCCGCCGCACAGGTATTACCAGACAGTCACTTATATATTTGGCAGCTTTGTCATCGTCGAAGCAGAGATAATCAGTGGGACCTGCTTTCATTTAGCATATACACTTCCGGGTATGATTTTCAAAATAAAACCCCAACTGTTTTTGTGTTTTTGTATGTCTGCGTAGAAAACATAAAAATAAATAAATAAATGAGTACTGAGATTAGAATGAATATAGAAAAATAAACTACTACTACCACTACCACTCATTAATAATTATAATAGTAATACATTGAATTAAAAAAAAAATAAAAATTGAAACATAAGAGTGCTGGTCTTACAACTTGAGCACGTTATAAAAAGCATAATAATAAACCCTGAGGGTGAATTATAATTCTGGTACGTCGTTAAAAGGTTCTCCCACTGAGGACAAAATTATCAATGAAAATATCGTTCACTAAAGCACATTTTAAATACAATACTGTGACATTAAATGAAATGAATAATGAATATCAATATGTTTCTGATAATGTAACTGCAATGTGAATTAAACTGAATTACATTATTGAAATGAAAGGTTAATTGTTTTTTTGTGGGCTTGGCTAAATATGCTGAAGAACTGCTGGCTAATACTTCTATTCAGATTATTGATTGTTTTCCAGTACAGTATACTGTATAGGCAACCTTTTAGATAAGAAATAATACTACAAGGCCTTTACCACAATAGTCATTTTAAGTTGTCATAGCAGGAACAGCACAGGTGTAATTGATAACAATACAGAGGGCTCCATTTCATTTGCCAGTAAGCTTGCATGCACAATATCAGTTTAGTGTCACTGCACCTGAATGGAATGCAGTCATTAATGAATGATATTAGTTACACCTGTGTTTTAGAAGTCACAGTATCTGAGCCCACAATTAGCATGGCTGGATAGACCTGTTAGGGGGCCTCTGCAAAATTTTGCTGTTGAGCCCCTACTGACGCCACACCTATGCCCTCTGTGCAATGTGTATGTACCCTATTGTCTCCAAATTCCCATTAAATCCAATTACAACCATTACTCCTATGCTAGAATACTACATTTGTGTTTAATTTGTGGTAATTTAATTAAACACAACTATATTAGGAATATGCATCATGTGAGTAAAATAATAAAGTTCTTAAAACTAGAATTTGACATAGGGCCCCCTACAAGACACAAAATTAGCTAATAATACGGGGCCTGTCTTAGTTGATAGTGTACTTTATTGGTGCAGATTTGCAATGAATCACATTACCAAAACCAATACACACAGTTCATAAAGTGAACCTAGGACTTCTGGGGCCCCTCTGGATTACCAAAGCAGGCCCGCTTTGGTAATGCAGCCTTCATAGTTAGCCTACATTTATGGCATTAGCAATAATAATGTACCACTTCATCATTTACCTGTATTGTGAATTGTCTTGTATTGTTTTTAATGCTATATGGTAAACCAAAGACAATTTTCTACCACGTGGACAATAAAGTTCCTAACGAACTAACTAAATACTGTCTCACCTGAGGAAAAGGCCCACCAACAGGTGTGCCATGCATCCAGGGAACATAGTCACAAACTGATTTATTCTTTAAAACATCTTTAATAACTTATAAATTGAGTCCACATGCTGGAGAAATAATTTTTGATAGATAGCCAATAAATAAATAAAATCTAACAAACAAAAAAAGCCTTCCAGTGTTTGCTCGAGGTTTGTTTTGGTCCTATCAAGTCGTAATCTGGACGTTTTCGACGGCACCTGAACGCAGCCTAGTCTCGCTCTGGGAGGTCACATGGCGGGAGATTTAAATACTCGCGAGCACACTACTTGTTTTGTTTTCGACGTCCCTCTCTTCATCACAGCCTTCCTGAACTGTGAGTCAATTTAAAAATTATTTTAGCGTTATGTGTTTAATCCAGGATAACCACTGTACACTACTAAACTTAACATGAGCATGTTTTAAAGGTTTGATAACGTTTTGTAGCTAAACAGTTAATGGTAACTTGAGTACTTGAGGTAAATTGACTCCATGTTAATTAAAGTTAGCTAATGAAGCTCCTTCTAGATTAGCGTTAATGCTAACTACTGCTGACTCACGTGACTCCTATCTGTCAACTGCTGAATTGATGCTCTGAAGAAGACATAGCTTGCTAAAACTGCTTCTAACTTGTTATCTTTACAAACAGGTAACCAAACGCAATGAATCATATGAGGAACATAAAAGAAATGCTGAGCATCCCAACTGGAAGCAGGTGGTTAGCTAAAGTGTGCTAAGTTACTTAACAATGACTTGCATTAGCTATTACTTCTCTCCAACTGTGAATAATGTCATATGAGACTGTGGGCAATCATTTTAATCTGAAAACAGTGTAATAACAATTGGTCATCAACACCTACATTTGTGGAGCAGTGTTTTATGTGTGTGTGTGTGTGTGTGTGTGTGTGTGTGTCTGTGTGTTTACCTGATTTCTGCACAAACAAGCTGTGTGTTTGTGTTTTCTTTTCTCATCAAACCTTGTGGGGACAAAACAATCAACAGGAATGTGGCAACCAGTGGCTACTCCAGTTTCACAGACTCTCAGTTTTTCTTGGGGTCCCAGTTTTGGCCTGAAAATTCTCAAAGTGCGTCTCAAGATATGAGTTTGTCATCCAGGACCTCCCAACAAAGTTCACAAGAGGTGAGATTTATCGACTTCCTCTTATAGGTGGTTCTTGGTGAGGCAGTAATATCTTTGAGTACCCGGATGAATGGACAAACCCCACTGATTTAATGGCATTATTACTTACATGTAGGTTACACTCAGTATGGTATTTATAAGTGAGCAGAGTAATGGGTTTAATGGGACGGCTGACGTGGATATTTGCAGGTGTGTTATACTGTGAGAAAAGTGAAAAAGACTATTTGTGGGGCCACCACCTTTGTGCTTTTGTTCCTTTAGTAACTTTATACATAAATATATTTTTAAAAATTAACATTATAACATTATGAATATCTAGATAGACAAATAAAACCACCATTTCAACCACAGCACATGAGATCTTTGTAGGTTTCGGCAGTATGACAATAAATACTGTGAGACAATAGAAATTTCTACCTTCATTTTCTATATCGAACAAGCAAAGGTATTCTCATAGTGCTGTACTATAGTGAGAGCTGTTTAAAAATCAATCCAGTCCATATTTGCATATACATTATTATATGATGATCAAGTGTGATAATTCAGTGTTTCTTTGCATGAAATGTTTTCCATTTGGTTGATAACACATACCGTCACACGGAAAACTTCACCCAACTTATAGTGCATATGGTTTTATTAATCATCACTCAGATTATGTGAAAAATAGTTATGTCTTGTGTCTATATCTCTTAACCTCAGTGTTTTCTTTTTATTTAGGGAAGTGACCCAAAGTTTTCAAACAATTATCACACTAAACCTCTCCTGTTTGGAGAATTCAAAGACAAAAGCAAAGCTTTTGGAATACTGGATAAATTTGAGGAGGACAAGAAAAGGGCAAAAGAAAAAACTGACAGGTATTTCTCTATGTCACATGAAACATGCAACTCACCTTGAATTCATACTTGTGGGATTATTTAAAAAAAGTAGGCCTAATCACTTCTGAAATGTTTACATCTGTCCGATCTGTCCTTTTGCTTTAACAGTGATATTTTAGCCAAAGAATGTCATCATTTTCGAGAAACTCTCAACAATGTAAGTGATGATAAGCTTCCACTGTGTTGCTTTTTAGATTATACACCTCCTCTTTCCTCGATGTAAAATGTAAAAAAAAAGCTGCAATATTTTTCAGATCCAACAACTGGTCGCTGGCACAGAGAGAAATACTGCTGTGCGTCAAACAGTCCTTGAAAAATTTGACAGTTTTGCGTCAACATGTAAGTTTGCGAATTAATTGATTGATTGAATATTTTTTGCTGAAATTATTGATGCTCTCTGTGTACTGTAGATCTGGTTGATTGAGTAAAAAAGGCAGTGAGCAAACATTTCTTATCGCCAGTGGATGGCTCTCTTTGTCCAACAATTAAACATTGGTCACTCATAATCTTCTCTAATTTTGGAAAATTACCATATGTTCCATACATTTTTGAATTGTATTGACTTCAGTGCAATACGATTTTTTTTTTCATATGCTCATTTCGATCTTTTCATTCATGCGGTCCAGTGCAGAATAATCTTAACAGTCTTCAGAGTGACATTTCCCAGCAGTTTGAGACTTTGCTGAATAAAGTGAACTCCCAGAAAGAGATGATGGCTGAACTGGAGGAAAGGGTGCAAAAGGTGAATAGTATGTATGTAGCTTAGGGTCAACATTACTGCAGTTTCATTGAGGTGAAAGTAGATTTTGGTGGCAACTAAATGTTTCTGATTAGTGATGAGTATAATTGTTCATTTTTATCATTTAGAGAGGAGATACCACAGCAGAACTTGGTTCAAATCTCCAAAGCTTGAAGACTGGCCTGGAGTGTCTAAGAGAGGAGCAGGAGAGAGAGCGAAACATGCTAGAAGAGGCTCTGAAGCTGCTCAGCACTTTAGTCTCAGAGCACTCTGCCAAACCCAGCCTTGAGAGAGTGATGGACAGCGCCGTCCAGACGTCACCAGGGCTGGAAAAGCCATTCTCTAACATCCTGCACAACAAGCTTGAGGGCACACAGCTTACTTGTATGTCAAACAACCTTGAACACAATCAGGCTGAAGTGCCCCCTCAGGATCCCAGCTGCATTATAGGACAGAGGAAATTCACTGCGAGAGGCCATAGGAGGCGCAAAAAGAGGCCGCTGGTGCTCTCACAGAGGAGTAAGAGCTCTGTCACGGATGAAAACCGTCAACCTCTCATGAACTGTAACAAACAGCCTCTCTGCGAGCGTCGTGATCTGAACACGGCAACCGGCCGGGATAGTCCCAACGCAGACTGTCTAATACCGCTGAACAGGGAGACGAGATCCATAGCTGCGGGATGTTTCATCACCCCTCTCAGCTGCTGGTCTCAGGACAGCAACAGCTCTGTGTGCCTCGCAGGAATCGAACCCATCTTAGAGAAGCTCTCACCTGAGTCCAAGACAGGGACCCCAGCGAAACCCGAAGGCCTCTTGCAGTTGTTTGACATGAATTACGATTCTGATTTAGGCTTTTAGAGGATGAGTAAAGGATTCAGAGCAGTGAAGCATTTGTGTTCTTATTTTTGGAGTACAGGGAAATAAAAGCCAAAAATGTTTATTATTACACCGGTATTTATTATTACTATTGACCTATGTTCTATTTGTTGTAGAGTTATTCCGTTTTTTGAAGAATGAACACATTGATAAATGTTTTTTTTTTTGTCTCGTACTCATGATAGAAGAGCTGTGGAGGGGTGTATTAAGGTACTAATGACAAGTAAGTTAAGGACAGAGTGACTGACAAAGCATTACAAATATTTAAAGATTTTAATGTTAACTTTTTCTGCTGACATAAAAAATATTGTAACAGTTAAATGTCTCTGCTGACTTTTTAAAATGACTTAAAAATAAACGTAAAGGCTTTGCAAACAAATCACAATTCTCTGAAATAATCACTGGGAACCAAATTTATTTACTGTATGATGTCTGTGACTCATGTTTGAATTCTGAGTAAGTAATAGTAACTTGGCAGGCAGCGCTTACAGTTTCCTCTTCATGTCACCTCCCATACATGTCACCAATGGAGACACTGTTCCTTGTTCTGCTGTTATACTGACAGGTGTTTCTTAATATTGTGTCCACTCCATTTATATCACTGAGGGTAGACTAAATATTAGAAACACCTCTCAGTATGATGCAATACATGTCAAAAGCACCACATACTACAGCCTCCAAAACGACCATAAACCTGATTTAACACCTTTCTAAAACAGTTTCAACAAAAACTGAACATTATAACCTTCATGAAGGCAGGATTTACTGCAGGGCTGTTGTATATTAGTTTTAACCAGCTGTACCTAATTGTGTACATTTAAAGTATAAATTGATTGTCTGTGTTCAAACTACAACCATGCTGCATAATGTCACTAAGGTGCATGTTTATTAGCAGAAAAACAATTTTATTCTGCTTTAGCAAGCATACCACAAAAAACAAAATGTCTGCCAATATCAGTTTATTGGTAGTCATTATAAAGCTTTAGTATTTACCCTGTAATAACAGACCAAATACTTTACCATCATTTTGGTGTAATTTGTATCAAAGCCAGCAGTCCATAATTATAACTAGAGCTGCAACGATTAGTTGTTTAATTGATTAGTCGATTGACAGAAAATTCATCTGTAACTATTTTAATGAGTTCAGTCATTTTTCAAGCAAAAATACCACAAATCATCTGGTTCCAGCTACTCAAACGTGACAATTTGCTGTCTTTATTTGTCATATATGACAGTAAACTGAATATCTCAAGGTTTTGGGCTGTTGTGAATGCATTTTTTTCACAATCTTTTAACATTTAATAGACTAAACAATTAAATGAGAAAATAGTCAGATTAATCTGATAGTTGCAGCCCTAATTATAACCATAATTTATGTCTATTTAATGTCAAAGGAAATCATTTCCTGGTGTTGCAGATAATGCTATGCACCACACAGCTGCAGGTCTCAGGTGATCAATCTCTGCAGACGTTATGCACAAAGATAAAAAAAAAAACTGTATTTACAAACGATCTATCTGTTCTCATTCTAATAACATGCAATAACTGCAGATCCTCTTTCATGCAGGGCACTAAGACCTTTTCTGCTTGAAAAAATGAATGCCTTTGGCCCAGCTATAAGTGCATTAATAATTAATAATTAATTTCTTTCACTAATTCTCCCAAACAGACTTTGATCTGATCTGACAGGGGTGTCACAGTTTAACTAAGTCTGCAGGTGGGGACATGAGTCCCCTTGGGTTGAGATTTGCCACTAAGCAGGCGTCATAGTTGTCATGCATCAGAGCGCGCCGAACCACCACTGTCCACCGGTTCTCCCATGGGTCCAGCTCCAAAATGTCCTTCGTTATATCATCATGACGATCTAGGGGTAGTTAAGAAACAGAAAGGGTGATACAGTGATCTTGCAAACACTTTTCATTCATTGGATGTGGATGTTCTTTCATTACCTGCTCCTTTGTAGTATCCACACACGTAAATCTTGCCTCCCACCACTCCTGCGTTAGGGGCATTGGTGCGCAGGGAGAGTTGTGCACATGGGAGAGGAGGTCCATCCCTCCAGTAGTCTCCATCTGGGTTGTAGATCTCCACAGCATCGAGGCAGTGACGTGACTGCCCACGGTCCATACCCTCACATCCAATACCTCCTGCAAAATAGGGTTTTATCACTAAACAGCAACAAATTCTTACAGAAATCAATGCAGTTCAATTCATGTAGCAGGACCATGACAATATGGTGTCTATATATGCATACCAAGAGAGAAAAGACAAAAAACAGAATAAATCTGAACAAATGATCTTACCCATCACAAAAATTTCACCATTGAGCACAACAGCACTGCAGCGGTACTTTGAGTACTTCATGGGACCTAGCTCTGTCCACTTATTTGTGTTTGGATCGTACTTCAGGAGACGGTTACTAAGACGATCAGGCTCATCATCCATCCGGTATGACTGGATGGTTGAAGTGGAGGGAGGTAATGACAAAGCAGAGCAGGTGCAGTCAGTGAGACGGGTCACATACAGAGACAGTAAGAGCTCATATTAAATGTGTTTATGAAGTCTGGTGTTCTAGATTTCTCAAGAACCAAACTGAATGCAGGTTTTTTGAACAATTGCACACATGTAAAGATTTTGTGACATCACCTGTGGTGTCCGACCACCTATGACATAGAGGCAATCTTTCATTCTGACCACGCTGTGATAGGCCAAAGGCATAGGCAGGGGTGCTGCACTGCGCCAGGGTCCGCCTTGCAGAGACCATCGCTCCACACAGTTAGTGATGAGAAACTGGTTCTTCAGCTTCATCTGCCCACCCAGCAGGTACAGAGTTTCTCCCAGTGACCCCAGAGCATATGAATCACGGTACTCTGCTGACGTCAGGCGCTCCCAGCTTCCTTGGGCCTCTACTTTGTACCTGGCAACGCAAGATAACAATCATCTGTGTGGGGCAAGCAAATACAGAGTTATCAAATGTGTCACTTAATGTCTTTCTTACCTGTAAATCTCAACATTCATGTCCTTCTGTCGGGCCATTCTGCGTGCACTTGCCTCTCCTGCCACTATAATGTCATTTCTTTCAGTTACAACCCCGGCACACACGTACCCCAGAGCCTCTCCATAGCGAGGTGAAGTGATGTAGTAGGTTCGGCCTGTGGATGGAGCATAGCAAAAGCTGCGCTCAGCATAGCTGCCATATCTTGACCTAATCCCACCACTGTCGTTGCCGACACAGAGCAGCAGATCTGTGGTCTCCATGCCGTACCGCAGTTTTAGTTTGCGTGGTGCAGCTGAGGGATGCATCCCTGTGGCCTCCAAGGCTTCATTGAGCATCTCTAGACATTCAGCATCAGACAGCAGGGCCGTGTTCCTCTTCATTGCCTCTCTTAAATAGTCAG
Source organism: Macquaria ambigua (assembly GCA_008360985.2). Lineage (NCBI taxonomy): Eukaryota > Metazoa > Chordata > Actinopteri > Centrarchiformes > Percichthyidae > Macquaria > Macquaria ambigua. Next base: position 116,210 of record VMKM01001203.1, on the reverse strand, counting down.
GGTTTATCAGTGGCAGACGGACCTTCCTCAGGAGCTCTGGAAGGTGCAGAATACGGACCTCTCCATCCATCAGAGGGCTGTGTTTGACCCAGCGAAGGACCACATCCAGGATGGTCTCTTCTCGCGAAACATTAAGGTCATCAGAAGTCAGGAGCTTTCCCAGCTGATGGGCCTCCAGGTCCAGGACTTCCTCATTTTGGCAGACTTGGACAAAGTTCTGCCTCAGGAAGCGTTGAGCATGGTCAGCCAGATCCTCTGCACCGAGGTCACGTGCAAAGTAATACACACCAAGGCAGTTAGAGGCATCCATGTTCTCGGTCATGTGCTGCCGACAGCGAGTGAAGACGTCATCCATCTGCAGGAGAAAAGCTGCAATAGAAATGCCTTGTACATTGGCGTTAGTGAGAGGAAGATCTGAGCAGTACATGTAGTTCAAGAGGAGGGCCAGGCTGTCTGCAGGGGTGTCGCGCAGGAATATTTCTCTGTTGTTGCACTCACGCAGGCCGCATGTGAACATAACACGAAAGTATGGGCTGAAGGCGGCTAGAACGACCCGGTGACAGGGAAAGCTGATGCCTTCAGCAACCAGCACCACGTCTGTCAGATGCTCGGTCTCCCTCATCTTCCTCAGCTGGTCAAGCAGCACCAGCCCATGTTTGGCTGTAAGATCCATTTAGCACCAATAATATTTACAAAGTTACACAGGTTTATGTTTTATGCACTCTGAACAACTAGTCAGGAAGTTGTCTCTGAAAAACAAAAAAAAAAACAGAAACAAATGTTGAGCAGCCGTCAATATCATATCATATTAATTAACACACGCTAGTGTAAAATTTACTTGTAATACTACAACTGCTTAGTCAAATCAACTCTGGATTTTATACACATTAGTTAATCTTAGGTGTCCTGACAATGAAAATGTTGACAAAAGATGAGTTATTATTATATTACTCGATTAACCATAAGAAGTCAATATAAAGTTACAAAGATTTTAACCTTTAAAGCATATTTAAGTAATACAAAACCACATCCTTATCATGGCCTCATATATAAGAAATACTAGCAAAATGCCACCATTGTCTATACAACAAGTGCAGTCTTATAAGTTAGCACTACAGCTGTCCACATCATACAGCATTCACTTCCCTTCTAAAAGCCTTACCAAAGTCATCAGCTCCTCTTGTCTACTGTTATCTTTGGTCTAAAAAGTCCAGTAAATGTTCATGTTTTTCATCAGGCTACATGTGTTGTTGATGTGCCGAAATGTGTCAGTCAGGGGGGTTAGAGAGGGTCTGAGCAATTGCAAGAGACAAAGATATGTACCCCCTCCACTGCTGCGGTCCTCTGAGCTACTAACCCAAAAATAGACAGTGTTGTGGCAGACAGCAAGTGGGTCAGAGGGGTTTGAGTGATCAGGAGAGTGTAGGTTTTTAAGCCCTGACAGTGACAAATATTATGAATTATTCTGATATTTCCTAATTTGACTCATTGGCATTATGTTGTACTTTGTTTGGGGTAATTTTCCATTCCAGTGTGTTTGCCTCAGTCATGTGCATTCAGCTCTGGAATGACTGACATGAAACATTGCTCCCTGCTCGGATTCAGATTTCATGACAGCACTCTCTTAAAGGCCCAGTATACTGTATGCCCACATGTCAAAAATCAGACTTCACCTATTAAGTTTGATTCTTAAAATCAAAATTCTTGAGACTGTTGCACCAACCATAACAAAGTTTGAAAACAAATCTTTTTTTAAAATTATTTTTTATACATCTTTACTTTCTGACTTGCCAGCATTTTGTTGGATGTTAACTGACCGCTAATGGATTTTCAGGAGAAACCACTTTTGCATCAGAAGTACTTTTATCAGAAGTAGCTCTTATAAAGACTCACTTGACCAATGTAATTTGAGCTTAAGGTGACATTTCATGGTTCATTAGCTTTACTTTTGCAAGTAAATGGAAAAACTGGAAGGATGCAAACACACCTGTCAAACATTCTTTGAAATTCAAAAAGTTAATCTTTTTCCTCTTTAAGACCATAATAACATCGTTAGCATCTTCCAGTCAGCCATCGTTGTCATGACGAGGCTCTGCCCACAACATCCTGACTATAGTTAACCATTAGGCAATCTGATGTACATATGCAGATGCGATTGTTCTTGTGACAGTAGTACAGTTTGGTGCACAGTTGGTAGTAATCACGAATCTTTGGAATAATTCAGATTCAGCCCAATGGACTCTACACGCAGAAATGGGAAATACAGAGTGGAACGGGAAGTGCTGGATGAGGAGAGACTGGAAATGGTAACACAGAGAAAAATGCACTCTGACACTCACCCTTCTCTAACTGAACGGCTTAAAGACTCTTTAAGGTAAAGCAAGGTTCATGGCTTGATCTTATAACTTTGACTCTTACTGTACTGTAGATATCTGGTCTGTTCTTCTTGTCGAAGATGACCAGAGACCCATCTTCATGTGAGTTTATGCTTTAAAATATCAATAAAAAGATGATCACTTTTGTCTATGTGTTTCCTTCAAATCTCTTCCAGATGTACAGTACCCCAACTGAAACATAGCGTAATGAGCAGCTTGCCTGTGTTATACTGGCTGCCCAAGTACTCAGTCTGGGAATATGGCATGCCAGACCTCATCTCCGGCATCAGCGTGGGCATAATGCACCTGCCACAAGGTATGAAAATAGTGCAATACAGTTGAGCAAATATCAACAATATTGTAGGAAAAACTCTGATTTTCTTATGCCTGAAATTCCCATAGTTATCATTTGTTGTGTGAATTTCATAACCTGAGGGTATATGACAAAAACCTACTGTATGTTTTTGACTTTATTCCATAGTCTTTTTGGCATACACAAGCAATATTCTGTACAAATATTTACTATCCGTCTGGAGAATATATAATATGCCAGTAATACTACAGTAAAAATAGTGCAGCTTCATAAAAAACATTTGTATGTAAACTGAAGGCGTATCAAAACTTCACTTCACTTCACTTTCACAGGTATGGCATATGCACTGTTGGCTTCCTTACCTCCTGTATTTGGGCTCTACACATCCCTCTATCCAGCATTGATCTACTTCTTTTTTGGAACATCACGTCATATCTCCATCGGTAAGTAGAGAGAGAGAGACATTGTACCATGGCCATTATAACCTCTGTAATAACGTGTTGCTGTCTTTGCTTGTGTTCAGGTACATTTACTGTGCTCAGTATCATGGTGGGCAGTGTGACAGAGAGACTTGCTCCAGACACGGATTTCCTCAAAACAAATGGGACCGACGTCACTGCAGAGGTGGACGTAACAGCCCGGGACTCATACAGGGTGCAGGTGGCGGCTGCTACTACTGTCCTAGGAGGACTTATTCAGGTCTGAACTCAACATCCAACAGAAGTAACAATGTCTTATTTTGTTGTCACAGCTGCCAAAACTCATATATATACATAAATGATTGTTTGCATAGGTGGTACTGGGTTTGGTAAAGTTTGGATTTGTGGGAATGTACTTGTCTGAGCCTCTGGTGCGGGCTTACACAACAGCTGCTGCAGCCCATGCTGTGGTGGCACAACTGAAGAACATCTTTGGACTTTCACCAACACGCTTTAGTGGTCCCTTGACGCTGGTGTATGTGAGTACTGTCAAGTATTTGGTTCTGATGTCTGTGTTTTTGTTTTTTGTTCTGTTACAGCACAGTTTGGCGCTGAGAGTGACAAAAATCTTTAAGTAACACTCACAATTCCTCATATTTTTTATTTAACCTTTATTTAACCAGGAAGTCTAGCAGCATAAGATGAGTATCACATAGTTACATAAGAACACACATCATTAACTTACAACAAGTACACACTGTATAGCACAACACAACAGGACCCAAGAGACATGAGAGAGAGAAAACTTTCTTAAACAATTACATCCCTCATGAAACCTTTTTTTTAATGTGATGCTTGAATGCATCACAAGGCCAGGCTTATCTGTCCAAGCCCAGGGTGCATAGTACAAACATGCAGTTCTACCAAGTACTGAGCAGACTCTAGGGACATTGAAGATCATCCATCTAGCTGATCTGGTCTGATAACTGTTAGAAACAGGAGAAAACATTTTACAAAGGTGAACAGGAAGATTACCAAGAATGGCTTTAAAGATAAAAAGGTATATATGAACCTTTCTCAGTATTTTTAAGTCCATCCAGTTAACATGTACAAATTACTCACACCTTAATGCAACAAGAGTCCAGAGTTGTTCAGTCACTTATTTTGGTAGTTTTTGTAAGATATGTGTACAATATAGCTTGGAGAATAGCTAAGCAGCTATGCTTGTGTCTTTTTATGTGCACAGTAGTAAGCCATAACCGCTTTATCTTTCTCCATTTTCAGACTCTGAAGGATGTTTGCTCGTTGCTGCCACGCACTCATCTCCCCACACTGGTGGTCAGTGCTGTGTCCATTGCGTTTCTAATTGCAGCCAAGGAGCTCAACTCTTTTCTCAGTCCAAAACTGCCAGTGCCCATCCCAGTGGAGCTCATCACAGTCAGTTGACACGAGGACACACTCTCTGGCCTCTCTTCATGTAATCACCTCTGTGCTCTGTGCTGCTGATGTTGCAGCACTGAAAAAGCACAGACACAGTGGAACCAAGCAGCTGAATCAGCAGCAGTGCCAGGGCCTCTGCATTTGTGCAGATTGCAGCAAAAAATGAGATATTTATGGTTAATAATTAGGTTCACATACAGCATATGATTTACCACATTATTAATGATTGAAACTTTGAAATGTATTGCGAAATGTGGCTTCTTTGTGTGTGTTTGTGTTTATGATCTGTATGTTTTCTGTGATGGCTTTAGATTGTGGCAGGAACACTGATATCATCCTATGCCCACTTGCACAGCAACTACACTGTTTCAGTTGTTGGAGAAATTCCCAGTGGGTAAGCATTTGGATTTAAGTTATACTGCAGTAATTATTTGTTGAGTCATATTCCCAGCTTATTTAGTACAAACCTATTTCTTCTCATCACTTCTTGTCCTCTATCTGTGCACCAGTCTAAGTTCTCCCAGTGTACCAAATGTGAGTCTTTTTGGAGAAGTTATTGGTGATGCTTTTGCATTGGCCATTGTTGGATATGCCATATGTATTTCACTTGGAAAAACATTTGCACTGAAACATGGATACAAGGTGGACAGTAACCAGGTAAACATCAAATACCTGTCTAATTCTGCAGATGTCATTTTCCCATTCTGTATTCGTGCCTCTCTGTATTCCCCTGCTAATTCTTGTGTTTCTGTCTTCACGCGGCTGCAGGAGCTGGTGGCTCTGGGTCTCAGTAATACAGTGGGAGGCTTCTTTCAGTGCTACGCTGTCTGTCCCTCTATGTCTCGAAGTCTCATCCAGGAGACCACTGGAGGAAAAACACAAGTGAGTGACAGTTAAGAGCGTTACCTCACAAGCCAAAGTCATTCTGATTTTGTACTGTGAACATGCAACATGCAATACTTACATATGCAATGAATATGACCTGGTTAAGGAAGATTGAGGTGGGGTAAAAAAGGAAATTATGTTAAATTATTTATGAAATGATAATAACAGATTGACCTCAACAACCTCACCTAACAAATATGACCACCTTATGTACATAAGAACCATGTGGAAATTCAAAACCAGATGGTACTAGAACATGCACTGTAGTTTTTAGCTTCAAGAATTTATTTTGCAGCAAATTAGCTAGTTAGTGAGTTAATTAGTGTGTCATGCACATACAAGTGTCCGGCCCACATGGACTTACAATATACGACACCAAAAAATACGGTTGCAGTAATGAAACATTTGTCAAACATAACTTCTTGCATTACATTGCAAATTCTCTACAAATATAATCAGCCACACAAAAGGTTCCCTTCCTATAAAACACAGCTCAAGTTTTTTATAATCATTCATCTAGAAAAACTCATCAGAAATTAAAGATATTTTACTAAGAGTAGCCCTAAAATTATCATATAACAAACAATAAAACAGCTAAATCACATAACAAAGTCTTTTGTCTTCAGGGAGACCAGTAAACCTGCCTGTGTAACTGTGCACACAGAGATGTATTTATTATTTATCTAAACAATATACCAAATCAATTAATTTTTGGAAACAAGATTCAATAGTTGTTAGGGTACTACTAAATGTTGGAAATGTGTGCTGCCATATAGTCAAGCTATTCTCCAACCATCGACTTCATCCATCTCTGCTAAACAAACTAATATGTTAAGATGCCTGTTGAACACAAATATTTCAGTAAAACCAGAAACAGCCTTTGTGTTGTTCTTGCAGATGGCTGGAGTGGCCTCAGCTCTGATTGTGTTGGTGACTATACTGAAACTTGGACCCTTGTTCCAGGAGCTGCCAAAGGTTCTGTTGCTCTACCGCTTGTCTTTACTGTAAAGTGATTCAAGTCAATATTTATGATGCATGACATATTTTGTGTAATGTAATGGGTTTTTTTTATTTGACACTTCTGGGTACACATCTGATTAATCATGTTAAAACGTGTGTGTGTGTGTGCGTGTGTGTTTATTTTAGGCTGTCCTTGCATCGATTGTCTTTGTAAATCTGAAGGGCATGTTCAAGCAGTACTCTGACATTGTTACGCTGTGGAAAAGCAGCAAGATTGATCTGGTGAGAGGTTAAATTATTACTATTGTGTAGTTTAAAAATACCCTTAAAGCAGCAACTGTGACAGAATTTGCTGTGGTGTTGAATATGGAAAAAAAAAGTGTCATTATTCTTGTTTCCTTTTCATCGTCGCACTAAAGAATGAGTCACGCTGTCATGCTTTATCCTTTAGGTGGTGTGGTTGGTCACTTGGGTGTCATCACTGCTGCTCAATCTGGATCTGGGTCTCGCAGCATCGATCACATTTGCTCTGCTTACTGTTATCTTCAGAACTCAGCTGTAAGACTCCTCTGCACCTCATCATAGTACATTTCTCACTTTGGTATCTGAGTCATACTGTGTGTGAGTGTGAGAGGCAATATTAATAACTGATGTTAGGCCGCAAGATCTGTTCAGATTAGACAAAATACAAACATGTTGCACAAATAATAATCTTGTGGGTTGTTTTTTTATTCCATTCAGCCCAACATATTCTGTTCTGGGAAATGTTCCAGGTACAGAACTGTACGTGGATATAGAGACTCACAGAGAGGTAAAACAGAAAGATGAGAAGTCATAAATAAAAGATTTTCTACCCTCGCTGCCAAAAAAGCTAATGATTTTTTGCTATTTGGCAGGCAAGAGAGATTCCAGGTGTTACTATATTTCGCTCCTCTGCTACGGTATATTTTGCAAATGCTGATCTCTACCTTGAGGCTCTGAAAGAAAAGGTTTGTTCTCTTTCCTAATGATAATATCTATTCTGGGGCTGCAACTAATGATTATTTTTATTACTGAGTAATCTGATGATTATTTTTCTATAAAATGCCAGAACATAGTAAAAAATGTCCAGGGTGGCACCTTCAAATTCCTTGTTTTATCCGAACAATAAGTCCAAAACCCAAAGATATTCAGTAATTATCATATGTGACAAAGAAAAGCAGCAAAATCTCACATTTGAAAGGCTGGAGCCAAAGCAACATTGTTGCATGAACGATGACTGAAACGATTTATCAATTATTAAAATAGTTACAGATTCATTTTCTTTTTGATTAATCAGTTAACTGACTAATTGTTTCAGCTTTAATCTCTTCACAGTTTTAAGTCTAATAGTTTTACCCTTTCTTCTTTACCAAAGGAATAATGTCTTGTTTTTGTTCCTTTTGTTATATTAGATGCAGATGATGTTTCATTTTTCTTCTTCATCTGTTTTCAGAGTGGGCTTGACATCAGTAAAATGATCATCTATAAGAGGAGGCAGGAGGCCAAACAGAAACGTAGAGAACAGAGGGCTGAGAGACGGGCAAAAAGGCAAGCCAAGAGAGAGGTAATATGCTGGAAATATATAACATAACTGCAGAAACATGGATTGTTTCTAGAAATGTTACTAAACATTTTAAGGACTACAATGATTTCTTTGGTATTCGGCCCATTGGTCACCTTATTCTCTATGTGGTAATAAAATTGGCACCAAAATCCTGTGAGTAGATGGCTGAAGTGTGTCTGCTGTCACACCAGACAGAACTTGGTGACCACTGGCCAAACTACCAAAAAGTCAACATACTCTAGTAGTTAACAGAAGTTTGAATCATTACCTCTCTGAGACAGAGACAGGCACAGAGGGCTGCTAAACAGCTGTCTGGAGGGCCGGTGTTTTCTGTGGAGGAAGATACCGGCCACTGGAGGGACACATGCGTGGACGGGGATGTTACAGACAAGGAGGAGCAGGGCTGGACTGAGAGGGAGAATGGGACGGTGCTTGTCATTCCAACCACACCTCGAACACCAGACGGCCCCTGTAGATGGGAGTACCTGAAAGGAGGAGATCCAGACTGCACCAGCTTAGGGTGGATGTCTGAGCTGCAGGACGGGGACACCACCACTCTGGGCTCCAGCAGTGAGGACACGCTGAGTCACGACCTGGAGCGGGTCTCTCTCGGGTCACTGGGCAAGTGGACCTGGGACATTCACTCCATCATTATCGACCTCTCCACGGCTAACTTCATTGACACAGTGGCTATCAAGACTATGAAAAATGTAAGTACTAATCCTAAGTTTATGAACTTTCATTGTCAGTAAAACACTAATGGATAGTTTTACTGTCTTACAGTTAAATTAACCCTGATGATTCACTGTGAGACAGATTGTTGGGCTGAGTAGCACCTGATGATGAGGAGAAATATTCTGTATTTATTATATTGACAGATTTTTCAGGACTTCAGTGAGATTGATGTAGATATCTACATGGCTGGTTGCCAAGGTAAGTGAATAAAAACCTTCATGCTTCCTTGAGGCTGTACTACATGAACAGGCTTTATCGGGGTGGTAATTTGTTTGAAAACTGTTTTTTCTTCAGCATCTGTTGTGGAACAGTTAGAGCTTGGCAACTTCTTCTCCGAGACGATAACTAAGAGACGTCTTTTTGCCTCCGTTCATGATGCTGTGCTCTACTGTCTGGACCATCGTGGCGCGGCATCGATCCCCAGATACGAGCCTTCAGTGGTGAGTATATGCAGCTGGCGTTCAGGTGACGCTTTATTTGGATGGTCCAATGTTGACACTCAAATGTCAAGTGACATGTGACAAGTAGACATAGTTAGCTGCATATCCGCTGTTAGCACACTTTATACTGACATATTACAGTTAGTTCATAGTTGATTATCAGCAGTGAACAATCCAACCAAAGTGTAACTGACATACATACAGAAGCACTCACTAAAAACACTTAATCATGTTGTTTTAACTAAATGACTTTCTGAAAACTGTTTGATTTCAGGACACATACAGCAGCACAAAACTTTAAGGACTTCAGACAAACAGGACATCCAGCACTGAGGATGATCTCAACATCTACTGGGGGGAATATCAGAAGACAAATTTTATTTGTAAATTAATAGACGCTTTCCCTGAGTAAAGCATAAAACAAATGATACATATGAATCATTTTAGAGTGTTTCTGTCATTTTATTGTTGAATTATATTGATATTTATACATCGTGTCTTTAAAGTAGGAAGACTAACGCTGAAGAAACATGAGCTTAACTTAACTTTATTCAATGTGGGAGAGTGATACAGTGCATTTTTAAGGATAAATAAATAAATAAATTAATTAATCAATAAAATGAAGCATCCAAACAATACATTTCAAGAAGAATCTGGCACAAAATAATGATGAATTCAAGGAACAAAGACAAGGCAACATGCATCACACTGAGAGTGTGTGAGCTTTTTTTTTTTGGTAATGGCAGCAATAACAAGGTAGGACATTGAAATGTTTACAGTAGCCATTTCAATTTTCAAGTGCAATTTTTGCTCATAGCAAAACCTGTGAAGCTAATGCATGCAAAGGGAAAGTTTTTGTCTCAACCCTTTTAATGAGTTTCTAGTGCAACATTCCTAAAATGGGAAATTAGAGCAGATTACAAAATAACAGGATAACAATATCCAAGCAATATTTAACAAAAGTATCTCTTTACAGTTGCATAAACCCACTGTGACCTCATTCCCTGAATAAATCTTGTCTCTACATACTGGCCACAGAGGATGTTGCCAAAGAAGTTGTGCACAGGACTGAGGAAGGCTAGGTAGATTTAAAAAAAAAAAAAATTTGGTTTATGAGCTACAAGTCTTGATGGATATCAGAACTCTGTATGTCCGGGTTCAGAGTCAGACCTTCATCATCCTCGTCCTCTGGCTGTTGTGAAACAAGCTGCTGGTAGCGAGCCTGTCGCTGGTAATCCGGATCAATGTTGATCCATTTATTGGCGACCCACTTAGTGCCATGGGTGACCACGCAGCCTCCATGCAGAGCATATTCATCCTGCTCTCCCACCCAACCTAATGAGAAAAATAAAAGTTGGTTAGTGTCCTTCATATAATCTGTTAAAATCTGTTTAAAGGGCTCATGCTAATGTTATCAACACACTGCTTCAACTGGTTGGTCAAGATTAATTACATGAGCAGTTTTATTGTCCCTCTTTGACTCCATTTTAAACGTTGACTTTTACTCTGTGCCTGAATTGCGCCACCAAAAACATGAAAATGAGATGTTGAATGCCAAGATTAATTGCATTGAAATAAAAGAATAAACTGCTAATAACTGCTACATGCTAGCAGGGTGGCTCTAGGGATGGCAATGTCGGCCCGCTACTTTGACCCAGCCTGAAATATCACATTCATCGTCCCCAGAGGATGTATTTTAATAACTTTGGTGATCCCGGACTTTTCATTTAGTGCCATCAAGTCAAAGTTTTCACTTATCCAGTGAAATGTCTCAAAATCTACTAGATTGAGTGGCACAAAGTTTTATAAAGACATTCGTGGTTCCCAGACAACATATCCTAATGACTTTCAGGGCCCCCGTGACTTTTAATCTAGCGCTCCCATGAGGTTAATTTGTTCACTTCATTGGTTTATGACCAAACAGCTGTGAAACTATTAACATTCCCATCAGCCTCAGCTGTTAAGTGCTAAGTAGCAAATGCTAGCATGTGAACATGCTAAACTAAGATGGTGAACATACTGTAATAAACATTATACCTGATCAACATCGGCATGTTAGTGTTGTCTTCATGAGCATGTTAGCATGCTGACATTAGCATTTAGTTGAATGCACCACTGTGCCTAAGTATTGCCTCAGAGCTGCTAGCATGGCTTGTTTAATTTTCACTGTGATAGGATTTGCTAAATTAAATGTAAAATGGACATTACCTTTGCATTTTAATATTGACAATGTGTATACCAGAAAAATGTTAAAATAAAAATTCAAAATGTGCTTTAACATCAAATGAAAATGAAATGAGTCGTAGCTGATTTGCATTTTTATTGCAACATTATGTGAATAAATTGTGCTGTAAGTTGTTAATCCTACCTCTTCCATCAGAAAGGTAGTTGTACCAGAAAACAGCTGTCCCTTTGGTAGGCTTCACCCTCAGGTTACTCTTGTCACAATTCCTTCTGGTGTCCAAAAGGTCGACGTCATTCTGTATGAGAGACTAAAAAACACAATCAAACTCAGTGACATGGTTTTCTTAACGTCGGGGCCATGCACTAACTGACAAACAAGTGATTTAACACAAATATGAAAGACATGCACAGTATGTACACAATACTTTTGCTGGGCTCTCCGTACACATTTCCAGACCTACACACAATTACGCACCACTTCATCATAGGTCCTGTTGTCTGCCACAGGGAATGCGGTCTCCCCACCCCCCTCAACAGAGTTCAGGTAGAAGAGAACTGTGATGTACCTAGGTGTGCGACACAGATTTAAATTGACACACACATGTATGGTGCAAACAAACCCTACACAAACACACACATACAAACACTTTGCAAACAAGTGGCAAGCACACAAATTTTTCCCAAGTTGACGACGTAAAGTCACACAAACTAACATGCCAGCTGTCACGATGGAGTGTCAATGCACAATTTAGTAATCACACTGGATGGATGAATTCAGATCTGAACTGTCACAGACATTACTGTCGAGAAATACTGCTGAAGTCAACACTGGGCTCCTCCAGTGACCTCACCTGCAAGACGTCTCAAAGGGAGTGGAGGTGTTGGCTGCGAGGCGCGTGTGTGTGCAGGCTGTTTCAGGATACACAGGGCCGCTGTCGTGATGGGCGTGGTAGTGCCCTCCCTCCTCATAGCGAACCACCTGGAGCGGCTCACTGAGGTCCACTAACGTGGGCGGGAGCCGAGTGAGTCGAGTCACCCTTTGTTAGAGAACGGTAAAGAAAAAATCTGGGAAAAACATTTCTAAACCTTTTTTATTCTTCATTTTAAATTTGTACATTGCAGTTATTATAGCACTTCAGCAATCAGAGAACAACGGTTTGATTTGCTTACCTCTCCTTGATGTCTTGGAGGACCTGGTGTGCTCCTTTGCCCTGGTAGAGCCAGGTGTGTCTGCTGTTCCTCACCAGCTGACTCCTTTTCACCCCTTGCTGCATCAGGAAGCGCTGGAAGGCATCATTGCTCAGAAGCCTGAACTCTTCCAGACTCAGCAAACCTGTCCAAAATATGAGAATGTACATATTATTCTGATGCCTTGCGTTACTGACACCATTCACTATAGTAATCATATACAGTACACTGAAGATAGAGCCCAGTTTTCACCATTAGTACCATAGTTTAGGAGAATATGGTTTCTACTACTACTTGTTATAATGTGTATATATATGTATATACTTTAGATTTGTGTTTAAATGAGACCTGCAGCCCTTTCTAGACAGATTCCTGCTGCATTTTCAAAGACAAATTAAATTGAGGCTAATTTGACTTGATGGGTTTTATATCCTGTGAATATCCAATGTACATATACTGTATATCACTTATGTACTCTGTTTATACATGGCACTGAAAATGCACCTGCAGTATCAACATATACATTAAATGCATCAAAGAATACAACTATTCTTTGTAAAACATTTCAAATCATATTAATATTAATAATGATTCTTTTAACACAGCGGTTCACAACCTGGGGGTCAATCTGAGGGGTCACAAGATGAAAAAGGATTTTTTTTTTAAATTAAAAATGTTTTTACTTTTTTCTAATTTGTGCTTTTTTTCTTGTTTATTTTACTTCTTCTGGCCTTCAAAAATCCTTCAAATGAAACAATCTGAGAGGGCAAAATTACTGTCATGTCCATACTAGACTACAACCTTAGAAGAGGGGTCATAAGTAGGCACTGCCTCAGTTTAAGGGGTCACAAGCCAAAAAGGTTGGGAACCACATTATGTATGATTTAAACAATGTGTTTGTAACACTACTGATGTATGCAGTGTAGTCAATGTATGCAGTTTTTTTTAAGTAAAACTATATTCCCATACTGAAAGAAATAAACAATTTGTAGACATTTCAAACAAGATTAATTGTTCCCGCCCACACCTCCTGGCCTCTCACAAATTAGACTTACAAGTTCAGAAATACAAGTTTACATACAGATATGTACATGAACTACTAATGTGTAACACAAATAATGTCTTCAAAACAATATCTATTCAAATAGATACATTTATGTGATACTACAGAAGACTGGTAAAAAAAAAAAAAAAGTGCAAAGTAAAAAGTCTTGGTTAAAACCTAAAACGAAGTTGATTTCTTACCATTATCATCTTTGTCAGCTTTGAGCCCAGCGTAGATTTCTCTCAGATTCTCCGGTGTGAGCCAGATGCCGTCCCTCACTCGAGAATGAGTCAGTATCTGTTGGATAGTAAAAACCAGGATGAGTTAACCAGCTCTGAGCCCAAAAAACTACTGTGTGTCATAAACTGCACCATGTGCTCGCAATCCACAAACTGACATACACCTCATGGAGCTGCAACTGTCCATCCTGGTTGATATCAAGAAGGTTGAAGATCTCCTCTGGGCTGAGGTTGAGCTCCTTGGCCAGCTCTTCCTGGCCGTCTTGCACCATTAGCTGGCTCTCCATCAGACCCTTTAGCTGTGCAAGCTGCATCACAACACGGCATTCATCCTCTGACAAAAACTCAGGGATCTCTGCAGAAAAACACTGAGTTATCCACATATACACATCTGATTTGCTACCTTGTCATATTGTATTGTACCAATGGGACATTTTACAAATGGCTCTTACAAATGTAGACTAAAGCTGAAGTGATTAGTTGATTAGAAAATTACTCAGCAATTATTTCGATTTTCGACTAATAATTTCATTCATCAAGCAGAAATGCAAAACTTTCTCTCGTTACAGCTTCTCCACTTGAAAGATTTGCTACTTTGTCTCAAATGAGTATATTGAAAATCTTTGGGTTACCACCTTGGCCTCTGGAAGATTGTGACAGATATTATTCATTATTTAGTGAGGTTTATTAGATAAAATAATCAGCAATTAATCTACAGTCAAAATAAGAGTTAGTTGAAGCCCTAATGTAGACAATCATTTAATTAGCTGCCAGTTCTGCAGACCCACTGATGCCTTGCGGAACCATGAATATCAACATTGAACCATTCATATAAACTTATAGTTAATCTATGCTTGTTGCCGATTCAAAACACTATACATTTTTCCTCTTTAACCAGTCAGCTATGAGCCCTTAATTGGATCCAGTGTGCAGAGCAGAGGGAGTAGTTGCCTCAGGGCTGATTGGCCTATTTCATGTAGCCTTGATTGATCTCAGCATACACATACAGTATGTAGCCTATATACTAGGCTATGTGTTGGGGGGGGGGTGTTGAAGATGACAATAAGGAAGAGGGGGAAGTGTGTGGTGAATGTAATGTTTACTTTCATCAGAAGAAGAAACCAGTTTGGCCACTAGAGGCTCATTTGTTTTGCCACACGGGTGTTTTGGCTCTTACCAAACAGCAGAGGTTTCAGACTCAAAGTCCGCATTTCATGCACTTTGCCAGGCACCAGTGACATCTTCTGAACATGTCCCACCTGAAAGATAACTCAGAGAAGTGATTTTGGTGGTGTTTATTATGTGTGAGAGAGGGACTACTAAATGAAAGAGTGGGAGGGATGCGTCATCACATTACTCACCCTTATTCCCTCGATTCTTGTTAGGGAAACATCACGCAGAGGTTCAGGCTTTGATGGCGGACGTCCCGACTCGGGGCGCTGGTGGTTACTGCTGGGAGCATCATGACTCCGGTTGGCATCGTCCTGCCCGCTGATGTAGTGCACGTAAAATAGCAGTGCAATAACATTAATGATGTATACGTGAAAAAACACCATTACTACCACGAAGTAGGAGCGGGAGCACACGCTGCTCTTGTTGCAAGAGAGGCGCTCGCACGGCGGCCGGAGCGGCAAGGTCGTGCTCCCGGACGGAGTCGTGTCCTCAGCATCTGGGGTTTCCTGGTTGTCTGTCATTTTCCTGAGATTCATGGAGTTGATACTTCCTCGGCAGCAAAGTCCGTCTGATTAATCAAACGACAAGATGAACATGTGCAGGCTGCTCAGAAGTGGCAGATGCTCTGACTGACAGATGTCCAGTTTAATTAAAAAAGAAAATCAGGCCAGCTTCTCCGCTGCAGAACTGAAATCGTTGCGCAGTGCACGATAAAACCACGGAGGGTTCATGATGAAACTGTGCTCGTTTAAGCTGAGAAGTCAGCTACCATTGGCACTGTGTCGTTATCTTTTCACCCACAGACAGCAACGCTGCAGCCTCGGACAGTCTTGTTTACACTGCAGCAGTCCCAGTCAGCAGCGGCAGCAAAGCGCACTGCGCATCCGAAACCACGGCGGAACTCATCCCAGAAACCTGGTCCGCAAACCTGACCCGACATCGACTGACTACATTAAGCATCCTTTAAAATAACAGAAACATGATCTGTGAACATAACAAAACATTACGGTCTGCACTGCAGTACTATTTACACGCCATTGCCCGAGCAACAGTCTGCCTCGCGTGCAATGCTGACCTCTGGTGACCTAAAGCAATAACACATTCCTGTCTTTATGCCACACAGCGCACTGATTATCTCTCTCCCCCCCTCATTGTGTTTCTATTCACTCTATTCTTTCTACTGAATAAAGGCAAATACGACAAATAAACTCCAATATAAATAAATGACGTAATTAAAAAGTCAGCTCTGCTCCAGCATGTTGGTTGTGAAATGTCCTGATCTCTATGTAAGAGACAGCACTGTGGGCTCTTGTTCATTTAGAAAGGTTTTCTAAAATGATTACCATTGTTTTTATCCTCAGTTCATCCCCATTGATGAGTTTAGTTTTTAGGTCTATGACAGGACATTTTTATTTAAATATATTTTCAGACAAGACAACACAGTTGTCATTTCCGGCTACCATCTTTGTTTGGCTCAAAGAGCTGCAGCTTTACAAACAGGTAAAAAGAAAATCGTCTTAATTGTGCAGCCCAGTGAATATTTTTGTTTTTGTTTTGAGAAGAATTTTTGAACTACCTCGAAATGTCTTCAAAACAGCAGTAAGTTAAGTGTTGTCAAACAGCTAACGTTAGCAGTTCAGTTAGCTGTTTAGCATTAACGTTAGCTAAACTGGGGCTAGTCTTTAAAGCCACTTTATTAACTGAACAAAACGTTTTGTTTCAGGTTGTTAATTAACAAAATGTAGCATTATGCCAAACTAGCTAAGCTAATTAAGTTGCTGATACACCTCATGTGCTAACTGTTACCTCATATTCTGTCATTTACCGTTAGCGTTAATCTAAGATAGCTCTTGTCTGCGTATCAAGCTTCATTTTAAAACCAAATTACTTCCAGAAAGCAGTTTCATCCACGAAACAACGTTAGCTAGCTCTTCATAATATTATCTTTATATGTCAGCTCTGACAAACAGCATCTTTAGAGGACACTTGTAGAGCAAACATTGTGTTTGCCTTAAGAATGACATTTTTCACTTTTTGCAGAGTACTGGAACCCAACATTGTTATGACCATTCTTTAAAGGCTGGTAGTTTTGAAAGTTGTAAGTACAGTATCTTGGTACTAATGTTGACAGGAAACTGAGAAAGTAATGTGGGATCATGGATCATTTCTCTACTTTGTGTCAGTATACAAATGGCAGGATATGTACAAAGTCTTGAAAGTTTGGAAAATGCTTAATTTTAACTTTCATTTGTTTTCAAGGTTAGGAATGCTAACCTTGAATTTGAATATACCTCTTGAAAAATGCTTGATTTTCAACATAAGCTGGTGTTCATCTACACAATCACTTATGTAGACCAAAAATCTTTTAATATTTGAAATTAAACAATCCGTTGTCATATTTGTTTGTCTCCTGGCATTTATAGTAACGCTTTAGATGTGATGATAAAGGATTCGAGAGTCTGGACATTTTTGGTTTAGGTACCTTGAAAGTGCCTGAAAAGTCCTTGAATTTTACTCTTAAAAAGCTGTATGAACCCTGAAATGGTACAAACAAACAACATAATTCTTGTGTCAAAATCCACTGGACAATAGCAGACATTTTGTTTTAAGTGATTATTTGGGTCATATATTTTTTAATTAAAATATATCAGAATGTATACAAATACAAATTATGTATACAGTGTATACATATCTGGGTTTATGAATTATACATTTTTAATTCAGAAAAAAAATCATTTGATTTTCTAGGGCAGAAAATTTAGAACTTGAGGACATGAATTATAAGAAAAGTTGAATATTTTAATTTTTTCTTTTTCTTTGAAACCCTTTGAGTCCTGTAAGATTAATATGCAGTAAATCAATAAACTTGAACGAACTTGGACTTAGGGGACATACTGCAGGTCTGTGCTCTAATTGGTAACATTGTTCCATGTCAGGGCTCTACAGTGCAAGTATTTCATTTGCATTTGCCCCTAAGAATAGATATGTGCGAACCGGAAAAATAATTTACGAGCAGTGTGCTGGATCCACTTATACTTTTTATTGGATGTTATCATATTATACTAATACACACATTTATACTAGTTACTCATCCAGGTTGTGGATGATGCATCTGCTGTGGACAGATGTAGATTTAGCCAGTGCCATTGTGCTAATATGTGCTCCTTCTAGCCAGCCTTCTCCTAAGAGCAACACATCCCCCTTGTTCAATTTTACATCTATTTTTCTAAAGTTATAAATATTATTCAGTAACCTTTGTTTACACAAAGTGTGGTGTATCCATCCCTGGTTCAAAAACTACAAGTCCCACATTCCAAAAGCCGCAATTTGCCAATCACAGTAGGGTTTTCTGTGATGAGTGTTTTCACTCTTTCACTAGAGACTAGGGTCCTTCACTTCCATAGTCCTTCACTGGTTTTCACATCGTAAGTGCACATAAGGAGAAGGAGCATGCACGTACACACACGCAGTATGAATATGTATGTAAAACCTTGTTTGTTAATAAACTCTCTGTTACTTGAACATTTTTACTGTTCTCCTAAATTTCTTTGTGTGCTCCTAAATTTTTTCATTTAGGATCACATGTACTCCTTGGGAAAAAAGTTAGCATAGAGCCCTGCACGTACTATATTTGATTTTATAACTTACTTGTGTATTTAACTTGTCTAAATTACAGAATGAGTCATAGTGCAAGACCCTGAAAACATCCAGTATGCAATAATGTTAAATATTCAATCATTTAATCAGTCATTCAAAAATGAAAGGAAAGACAAAAAAGATGCAACAAACTATCTACCTTTTATTGACTTTTGGTTATATCACAACATGCTTAACATGTTAGAGTGAACAAGTAACAAGATTCTCATATTGTATGACTTCTTGTTACTGTGTAAACTTGATTTCTTCCTCACTCCTCCGCTTCCTTAGTCTGAAATGACAGAATAATGGCATGTAAAACATTTGTCCAGATAGTCTAAATTTAAAACAAATTGCAAAGTTGAATCCTTATATGAAATGAGCATTTCTACAAATTTGAATCGACTCATATGGTTCTTTTTTTACCTTGACAATTTCCCGACTCTTTACCCTCAGCTTGTTGACCTGGGACTCAGCGATGTCAGCACGTTCCTGGGCCTCCTCCATCTCATGCTGCACCTTCCTGTACCTGGACAGGTGAGTGTTGGCCTGCTCCTCCTGTATGAACCACATTGATTAAAAACCTGTGGTCTGAAAGACATTTTCAGAATGTGTGTCGTTATGAGACGTAGGTGTACTTACAGCCTCCTCGGACTGCCTCTTGTAGGATTTGACTTTCAGCTGGAGCTTGTCCACCAGATCCTGAAGTCTGACAATATTCTTCTTGTCCTCCTCAGTCTGTTGTAAATCAGGAATAATGGAACAATGTAAAACAAACTTAATACTAGCTTAAGCCTAGTGTTTTCATTACCATATATTATTATGACCATTGGTATTTGTAGTAGTTTAAGTATTAGTAATGAACAGAAATGTACCTGATAGGTGAGCTCCTTTACTCTTCTTTCATATTTTCGCACTCCCTTGATAGCATCAGCACCACGCCTCTGTTCAGCATCAACTTCAGCCTCCAATTCTCGAACCTTGAAAGAAGAAGAATGCAGTGATTCTAAAATGTGAAATGTTGTCCTGGCTTACAGTAAATATGATTAGGTTGGTTCTCATGACACTTACCCTAGCCTCCAGTTTCTGGAGCTGCTTCTTGCCGCCCTTCATGGCCAGATTCTCAGCTTCATCAAGGCGATGCTGCAGGTCCTTCACTGTCACCTCCAGGTTCTTCTTCATCCTCTCCAAATGAGAACTGGTGTCCTGCTCCTTCTTCAGCTCTTCTGCCATCATGGCAGCCTGAAATGTTGTTGAGTTTTTTATTATTGGATATGAGCCTATTGCAGTCTAATGTTTTGAATGCTAGAGTACTAGAAATGGAGGACAAATAGCCTAAAGTGTGATGTTATGCACTGACATATTGTGCTCTATACTTTGTGTTCAGTTACATAGAAATGCATCAGGATGACTCACATCAGTGATGGCCTTCTTGGCCTTTTCTTCAGCATTTCTTGCTTCCTGGACAGAATCTTCCACTTCACCTTGGATCTGGACAAGGTCAGCTTCCAGCTTCTTCTTGGTGTTGATCAGGCTGGTATTCTATTATTAAATAAGCAAAAAATTAATTTCCGTGTGTTGAGTAATAGAAGAACAAAGTTTAAATTCTTGTTTGTCGGCCTTTGAGCTGATACCATATGTTGTGAATCTTTGAATCTTTATTTACCTGAGAGTGCAGCAGCCCCACACGCTCGCTGGCATCGACCAGCTCCTGTTCAGCCACTTTGCGGCATCTCTCCGTCTGCTCCAGTGCAGTTCTCAGCTCTTCAATCTCAGCCAGCATCAGGTTGTTCCTGCGCTCCACGATGGCGACCTGCTCCTTCATTTCTTCCTGACCTCTAATAGCGTCATCAAGATGCAGTTGCGCATCCTAAATGAATAATAAGAACTCATTTGCAATGCAGTCTAAATAAAGTAAACTTTACCTGCAACTTTATTTAATAAGCCACCATACCTTAAGCTGTCCCTGCACGTTTCTCAGCTGTTTCTGGGCTTCAGCTGCCTGGCGGTTGGCATGGCTCAGCTGAATCTCCATCTCATTGAGGTCTCCCTCCATCTTCTTCTTGATTCTCAGGGCATCATTCCTGCTCCTGATCTCAGCATCCAAAGTGCTCTGCATGGACTCAATCACTCTCTGGCTGTTCCTCTTGATCTGATCAATTTCCTCGTCCTTCTCTGCAATTTTTCTGTCGACTTCACTCTTGACTTGGGTGAGTTCAAGCTGAATGCGGAGAATCTTGGATTCCTCATGCTCCAGGGTCGCCTTGACAAAAAAATAAATATATATTGTGTAGCTCAAGCATCATTTAAAATTGTGTTTAATAAGGGACATTTTGTCAAACAATACCTCTGCCTCTTCAAGTGAAGTCTGGAGTTCGGACTTCTCTATATCTAGAGTCTTCTTCCCTTTCTCCAGTTCATGAATGGTTTTTCCATTCTCTCCAATTTGCTCGGTTAGATCTGAGATCTCCTCTGTAAGAAACAAAGTCTCAGCAGTTATTTAAGTAGGTGTGAGATGAATAAATTACTTTGTCTGTTTGGTAGACATTTAGATTTATGTACTGTATAAATACTGTATATTTGTACATTTATTAAAAAAATGTTCTTTTCTACAAAGCATATGACAGTTTTCTAAAAGGGTGATGCCCTGAGTGTACAACGGCAAATCAGTTCTAAAATCTGTAAAACTCTCCACAATCAGACCACTCTCAATTCTTTTTATTAGTGAGTTTATTATCTGAGTATTCTGCTTTTTTAAAACTTTGCATACGTTGCAGGTTCTTGTTCTCCCTCTTCAGGGTCTCCAGGTGGTCCAAAGCTTCTTCATATGAATTTTTCAGCTTGAACATCTCAGTGCTGAGAGAACGAGCTTCCTTTTGAGATGCCTCCAGCTCTGCCTGGCATTCCTCATATTTCTGCTTCCACTCTGCAAGAACCTGAAAACATAAAAAAGGACCATGTGTTTCAGTAATTCACAATTCTACGGTCTTTATGTAAGCACACAAGGCATAGATAAATATCCAACCTTGTCGAAGTTCCTTTGCTTCTTGTCGAGGTTAGCAGCCAGAGCGTTAGCTCTCTCCACATCAATCATCAGGTCTTCCACTTCACCCAGCAGTCTCTGTTTTGTCTTTTCCAGAGAGGCACATTTTGCATTCACAGCCTCGATGGATTCCTCTGCATCCTGAAGACGCTGGGCAAGCTTTTTCCTGTTAAAACATTTAGTACACAGGTTTTATGAGGATTTACAGAAGTCAATGTTGCTTGTTGAAACAGTGTGATTTCAGGACTGTTCATTACTTGGCCTCCTCCAGCTCCTCAGTGCGCTGAATGGCATCAGTCTCGTATTTGGCTCTCCACTGAGCCACCTCGCTGTTGGCCTTGGACATCGCACGCTGCAGCTCAGACTTGGCCTCCTGCTCCTCCTCATACTGCTCTCTGAGCAGGTCGCAGTCATGACGAGATGACTGAACAGCATGAGCCAGGGCGTTCTTGGCCTTACAAAGAAAGAGAGAGATTTTTTATTAACTGAAATGTGTCTAACTTCAGACTTTGAACTGAGCAGTTTTAATAGTGTAACACTGCAGTTCTGTAATGGTGTTTTTAATGTGCACATACTTTAACTTCCTCTTCAATGTGCCTCTTGAGCTCCTCAGTCTGCTGGGTATAAGCTTGCTTGCTCCTTGTCAGCTGAGAGATCAGGGCTTCTTTCTCCTCCAGCTGGCGACTGATTTCACCTATGGAGAGACAGAGTTAGAACTAATCTAAATCTAAATATGGGAACTGCATTGGAAAAAATTAGATTAGGATTAGTAAAAAATACATATATATAAAATGTATTTTTCTCACCATTCTCTGTTTGCAGTCTTGCCTTTTGTGCCCCAATGTCATTGAGTTGTCGCACATGTTCTTCATTTTTGGTCTTCAGCTCACTCAGTTGATCCTCAAGAGTGCGACACATTTTCTCCAGGTTGGTCTGAAATTAACAAAAGTTGTGTTGATCTAAAGTAATGCAATGTAGTCTTATTCAGTGAGAGCCGAATAAAGGCAGACGTGTAGCAGAGGAATTTTTGTTGACTCCGTTGCAAGTGAAATGTTTTTACTTTACCTTCGATTTTGAGACAGACTCCATATTGCTGCTGAGGTCATCGATCTCCATCTTGTACTCGCTCTTCTCTTTCTCCAGCTTCTGTTTGATTCTCTGGAGGTTATCAATCTGTTCTCCCAGCTCTGCCACACTGTCAGCCTGCTTCTTGCGGAGAGCTGCAGCGGTGGCCTCATGCTGCAGGGTGGACTCTTCGAGATCCCGACGCAGCTTCTGAAACTCGGCCTCCCGCTTCTTGTTCATCTCGATCTGTACAGACGTCGCTCCGCCAGCTTCTTCGAGCCTCTCGCTGATCTCCTCAAGTTCCCTGGAGAGATCAGACCTCTGCTTCTCCACCTTGGCCCGAGCAGCCCGCTCGGCCTCAATCTCCTCCTCCAGCTCCTCAATACGAGCCTAATATTTACATGTTGAAAAAAAACATAAACATAGCCACATTTTAATATTTCTGTCTACAAATCAAGCACATCTGGGTCATCCAAAGTCAGTGGAGTGCAGTCACTGTTAGATACTATTAAGATACTGTACCAACCTGAAGTTCTTTGATCTTTTTCTGAAGCTGTGCAGAAAGTGATTGCTCATCCTCAATCTTGCTAAGAAGCTGGCTTGTTTCAAAGTCCTTCCTGTGTGGGGACAAAAATACATAAACTTTACATCCACCATAAATGTTCATCTTGAAGTAAGCAAAACCGAGGTGAAATTTTTACTTATACTGATCTTAATTTCTCGACTGTCTATTGTTAGCCTCAAAGTCATTGAAAGAATCACAATCACATTAGTTTTCTAACATAATTCTGAAATTAGAGAATACGGGTTTGATTGATTTCATCAGTGATGTGGTAACTTTAACTTTTAAACAGGACTGCCTGTTTTCACTGTGGGTTTGTGTACAACTTTTTCAATATAGTGCTCTACAAGGCTAGAACAAGAATTTACTCTGGCTACTGTATACTAAATAAATACAATTAGGTCAGACGTGAATACACTGTTTAAATTGATGAGTTAAAGTTCACTCACTTCTTTATTTTCTCATCAGACTGCTGCTTGTCATTCTCCAGATCCATTATAGATTCATGGGCCAGTTTCAGATCCCCTTCAAGCTTTCTTTTAGCTCGCTCAAGATCCATACGGAGCTTCTTTTCTTGCTCCAGGGAACCTTCAAGCTGTTATAACCGAGATGAGGCATTATTATTTGTTTTGTATTTTCAAAGGGACTGAAATCACTGTTTGTTATTATTACATACGTCGTCCACTTGCTGCTCCAGCTTGGTCTTGGCCTTCGTCAGAGTGTTGACTTTGTCTTCCTCTGCCTGCAGATCATCGAGGGTCTGCTGATGGGCCTCTTGGAGGGCTTTCTTCTCTTTGGTCAACTTGGCAATGGTCTCATCTTGGGATGCCATTTCCTCAACCAGGTTTTTAACCTGTATTCGCAATATTGTGACAATTTTATAGGGGTTTTAGTATTCTGCAAAGAGCAGAGTTTAAGGCCTTATGGAAGATATACCAACCTTGTTCTCAGTGGCATGTTTCTCCTTTTCCACTTTGGCCAGGGTGAGCTCCAAGTCATCAATGTCTTTCTTCAGCTCAGAGCACTCGTCCTCCAGCTTCCTCTTCTTCGCGGTCAGCTCAGCATTGACCTCTTCCTCATCCTCCAGCCTCTCAGATGTCTCTTTGAGTTTGGCCTCGAGCTGGATCTTTGCTTTAATGAGCCCCTCACACCTTTCCTCTGCATCACTGAGGTTTTCACCTTCCTAGATTTTCAATGACATACAATTAAAATAATATTTAGTTATTTGTAAAAACCGGGATCATTGAAGTAGCAAATTATTTACCACTACTATTTAACGCACAGACTGAATTTGTAGCTGCAAGTCATTCTTCTCCTGCAGCAGAGAAACCATCTTCTCCTCCAGTTCTTTCTTCTTAGCCAGAGCCTTTGCTAGCTCCTCTTTGGTCTTCTCAAAGTCCTCTTTCATTTGCGCCATCTCTTTTTCAGTCTCTGCACTCTTCAGCAGAGGCTTAATCTTGAAGTACAGCTTCATCCATGGCCAGGTTTTGACATTCATGAATGAGCGGATGTTGTACTGGAGGGAGTAAATTGCCTCCCTGGGGAAAACAGGTATTGAAGTACAGATTCATTCAGATCCTTAAAGCTATATTGATAAGAAGTATGGATTGGGTTTTCAAAGTAAATATTTAGCTTGAAAATTACAATCAAGTTGTCATTTACAAATGTAGAGTTACCCTTTGATGTATGAAGCTAAATGTCTACAGTACCTGCGCTCCATCATCTTGACGAACTCTCTCCTCATTAGGAAACCTCTGCAGAGAGCCTGAGTCATTGTGACCAGGATAGCAAGTTTCTCATCTCTCATCTCCTCCAGAGTTCCCAGCAGACCGGCTTTGAAGAACACCTAAAACAAAATGTTACTTGATATGAATTGTTATGCTTACTTGCAGTGTCAGGGTTAGCAGTTAAAAAAAACACCCAAAACACCCATAACAGGCAAATGTATTACCTTTGTGTGTCCAAATTTGTACTGAGTATTGTCAACATTAATGGAGCCCAAGAGTTTCTCTGAGGCCTTTTTGTTGTCGATGAATTGTCCCTCGGGAATGACACTGGCATTCAATACTTTGTATCTGATTGGAGGGAAATTAATTGACGATGAATAATTGATCATAATGTTGTCAAAAATATGGTTAATCTTAGTAATTACCTCTGTTTGAAGTCACCATAGAGGATTCTGCTGGGGAAACCTTTCCTGCAGATCCTGATGCCCTCCAGCACACCGTTACACCTCAGCTGGTGGATGACCAGGAAGTTCTCCATGAGACCTTAAAGACATGCTAAGTTCAGTCTTGTGTTGCATAATTATAGTAGTCTTTAAATACTTAAATTAATACAGATATTAGGCTTACCAGGGGTCTTTGATTCATTTGGAATCAAACAGCGTACAAAATGGGGATGAGTGCTCCTTAAGTTGGTCATCAACTTGCCCAAATTCTCCTGAAATATGAAAAAAATCTAATTGTTACTTAATAAACAATTTAGTAGCATTTGGGAATATAATAGTGTACAATTGTAGTTTTGTAGTGAGGCAGTTATTTGTGATGCTTACCCTGAACAGAGCAGATACGGTCTGAAAAGACCCACCCTTTTTTTTGCCGCCTTTTTTACTACCACCCTCACCTGTACCATGAAGATTAAATTTGAATTATTAGCCTGAACAAATGTAATACATTTTTATTTAAATCACATTTTTATACTTAAGCTACAAATCAACCAGTGTATTTTTAAATGTAATGAAAACACCAGCACACACCTCCAAATGTTGTTCTTTAAAATATAATCCCTACCTTCTGTTGAGGCATGTGATGCATAGAGGTGAGCCAGCAGTTTGACTGAGGACTTCTGGTAGAGCTGAACCACTGAGTCGTTCAGCGGGTCCTTGTTCTTATCCAGCCAGCCAGTGACATTATAATCAACAGTGCCAGCATAGTGCATCAGGGAGAAATGGGCCTCAGCTTTGCCTTTGGCAGGTTTGGGTTTCTGGAAGGGGGCACTTTTACCAATATGCTGGTCAAAGAGTTTGTTCTTGAAGGTGATGTCTGTAGCCTTGGGGAACATGCACTCCTCTTCAAGGATGGAGAAGATGCCCATTGGCTGTCATGATGAAATTATTATTTAAAACAAAAGCAGATAGTCAGGATAGTTTTCTGTGTTTTTGCATATACATCATGTCGCTCACCTTCTCAATCAGCTCAATGCAGGCAGCCAAGTCCATGCCAAAGTCAATGAACTCCCATTCAATTCCCTCTTTCTTGTACTCTTCTTGCTCCAGGACGAACATGTGGTGGTTGAAAAACTGTTGCAGTTTTTCATTGGTGAAGTTGATGCACAGCTGCTCCAAGCTGTTGTACTAAAGAAATAAGATATCAAAGGTCAGCAAAGGCCTTAAGTAACATCAACTAAAAATTTTAATTATTTGTACTCTCAGCTTTAAATGAAGCTGCATAAAATTATGTAGAATCAGCCAAGCATACTTACATCAAAAATTTCAAACCCAGCAATATCCAGGACACCGATGAAAAAGCTTCTGGGCTGCTTGGTATCCAGCATCTCATTAATTCTGACGACCATCCACAAGAACATTTTCTCATAGACAGACTTGGAGAGAGCCATCACTGAATTGTTGACCTGAGTTTACAAATGAGTCATACAACATTAACAAGGATGTTGTAAAAATGGAACAATATTAATTCAACGTTTCAGGGGTTAAACAGGTTAAAAAGCTATGATCCAAAGAACTTTATGAGTGAATCTTAAGTCAGAAAAGTATTACCTAAATGTGAACATGTCTGTAAAAGTGAAAATGGAAGACAGTCTTTTGTATGTATTAATTTGTTTTTGTTTTTTTGTTATTTTGTGTGTGTGTGTGTGTGTGTGTGTTGTTGACATATCATACCTGAGGGACAGTTTGACCTTTGGTCACAAACTCATTCCCAACCTTCACTCTGGGGTAGCACAGTGCTTTTAGCAAATCAGCAGAGTTCAGACCCATGAGGTAGGCGATTTTATCTGCCACTAAAAGAAGCACACAAATAGTCATCTTTAAAACCCATTCTAGGATAACTTCATAAATTTACTTCTAAATCACAAGTTCTCTTTCAGATGGCAAAAACGTGTCTACTATATTAAAGCTCATGGCGTGTGGGTTTCATACCCTCAGTGCCATCAGGCTCAGCCTGCTCTTCACGCTGTTTCTGCTTAAACTTCATGTTTCCATGATGCATCACAGCTCCAGTCAGCTTGTAAATGCATGCCTTCTCTTCTGCAGTGAAGCCCAGGATGTCAATGGCAGTCTGTGAAATAAAGAGTCAGTTTAAAACAGTTTGGTGTAATATTATTAGTTCCTCTACACTAGTTGCTAATACATTGAAGAATTAATTTTAGTATGTAAGTACTGGTGACCTGCAAAGCCTTATATGGACTAACATCGAGGTACATCTAATCCGCTGTAAAACAAATCACAGCTGGAGTTTCTCTGGAAAGACACTGTTAGTTGTTCTAAAATATATATTGAGGTGGGTTTCTAATGTTTTTCCTCCCTTAATTTAAATGGGGGGAGGACACTACCATAAATTACTGCCTCAAAAATTACCATAGAGTTGACTCAACTCCTCAGTGAAAAAAAAAAGGTAAGCTTTCTAAAGGTGTAGGATTTATTGCAGAGCAATTTTTATTACGTACACTTAAGTTACCAAATTGGTAACTTAGTGTACGTAATAAAAATTGTCAAAAGTGAACAGTGATTTGTAATAGCTGTAAATGCAATCATCAAAGTGAAGTTGTTCTTACGTCAGTAGCAATGAATTCTTCAATGTCATCGATACTCTTGACAGTGATTTCACCCTGACTGATCATGGGATAGTCATATGGATTTTTGGTGATGAGGAGAGCCTCTGAAGAAAGGGGGAAAAAACATATGTAAATATATCAGAATATATATTTATATAGCTGTGATAAGTCATTGTTGTTCATTTGCTGTAGAATAACTAACAATATTATTCACTAATCCTCACCTATCAGCTCAGGTTTGTGGCCCGTCATGAGCTGATAGAAGATGTGGTAGCTCCTCTCAGCAGACAGCTGGAACGTCACTCGAGACTTCTCCAGCAGATCTGTATGAATTTATGATGTGAAAAAAATTAAGGAAGCTCTCCTGTTAAGCACAGCTGGATGAGCTGACAGTGTAATAAAAGCAGATAATGCTTGATGAGTTCCACAAAAAAACTTACATGTTTCAATATCAGCTGAAGCCAGCTTTCCAGTTGACCCAAAGTGAATTCTGATAAATTTTCCCTTTGCAAAAACAGATTAACATTTCAATTAATGTCATTAAGTAATGTAATGATTGTTGGCACAAAATAGCAAACAATTTCAAGTCAAAGAGAAATCCCAAAACTAACTTACAAAACGTGAAGAATTGTCATTCCTCACAGTCTTGGCATTACCATAAGCTTCCAACAGTGGGTTTGCTGCAATGATTTGATCTTCCAGTGACCCCTTGAAATAACGTTCATTTTGTCAATGTGACAGTACTCTGCTTCTTTTCATTTTAGATTTCATATTAATATTGTTCAACTTCTCTTACCTGCATTTTTCCAGGAACGTGCTCTACTTTCTTTCCTCCAGCCACTGCGATTGTCGCAAAGTACTGGATGACACGTTTGGTGTTGACAGTCTTTCCTGCACCGGATTCTCCACTGGGTTGAGATGTGTGTTCATAAATATTTAAAATGACTAATATTACTACTGTTGCCAATACATATAGATAATATAAAGAAGTGTCACTTACGTAATCAGGATTGACTGGTTTTCTCTATCTGCAAGGCATCAAAAAATGGTGTACAACAGTTAGTTGCCAACTTCTCCTAAAGTGCATTTGCTGTATTTGTGGACACACAATAGCTTACAAATTGATTGATACCTTGGAGCATGAACTGATAGGCATTGTCCGAGATGGAGAAGATGTGGGGTGGAGCCTCAATCCTCTTTTTGCCTCTGTATCCTGCGACAACCACTGAGTCGTACACTGGGAGCCACTTGTAGGGGTTCACAGTGACGCAGAACAGCCCTGAGTAGGTCTGTAACAGCGGGAAATATGAAAGAGTGTTACATTTTTATATAAATACATGTACATGCTATTAAAGCTAAATCTCTCCTCCACAAAACTTACGTAGATCATCCATGCTGCGTAGCGCTCTTTGAGGTTATACAGCACAGAAGGCTCGCTGAGGTGGGTCATCATGGCCATGTCCTCAATCTTGTCGTACTTTGGAGGGTTCATGGGGAAGACTTCATCATCCTTTACAGTGAGGGTCTGTCAAAGAGACAGAAGAGGCACAGAAATAAGCTTGGTTACCTCCCAGCAGTCATGTATTGCTAATCAGAAATTATGTTAAAAATAATTTTAGTTTTGATTTTCAATCACCATGTCAAAGAGTTAACATATGTCACAGCAGCCCAGATTATTTATCAAAAATGTTAAGCACTGTAAAACTTTTAATTCTAGTGCCTTCGTTCTCACCTTTCCAGAGAGAGTCTCCACGGTGGCTTTGCCGCCCTCTCTCTTAATAAGTTTCCCCTTGAGGTACATCTCTGTGGGCTCAGTCACAAAGTACGCCGTTTTAGCATCAAAGGGAGTGTTCTGAGCTTCAATTCTCTCTCTTTCTGGCTTCCGGAGGTAAAGGGCCGCCGGGCCAAAACACTCCATTTCCGCGTCCGTACTCATGGTGACCCTTTACTGCACGAGAGGAAACAAGTCAAACAATAGTCATTCATTTTAAATGCCAGGAAAGTAGATAGATGGGTGCCCAAGTAGCGACTTCTACAATGTCTATTATCACTGTTATCAAATTAATGCTCTACCATTAAGATTGGTTAAATACAGATAGCTGCTGGCATACGAGAACTTAGCAAAGTACTAACAAGTTTGTGATGTTCACATGTATAGTACATATGCATTGGTAATTAAACCATATCTCATCTTGAGTTATTCTCCAGGACAAATACGAAGCCTAATTTACCTTGGAGGACACCAGGTGAACAGGGGTTTTTCTGACAGATCTCAATGCAGACTTGTGAAAAAAGGAGCAAAGAAGTAAGGTTAGGGTTAGAGTAATGCTACAGTACCTCTGAGAGTTAACTCTATCATACTTAATTTTAAAATAATGTGAGGGAAATTAAATGTAATTATATTGATAAGACTTTAAAACTGTTTGTAGTCATATAAATGGTTATCTTCTGTATTTTAAACACAATATTGACTTGATTTATTGACAAAGCATACATGGCAGTATGATAAGTATTATATCTTGTATTGGAGTAGTTTAATTACTCTTAATACATCTAAGCCACTAAGAAACCTACCTTTGCTGGGTGCCTGTCCTTGGTGGAGGTTTGCTGTGCCCTTTTTATATAGAGTGATGGGAGCCTATCACATGTGTATTGCTGTATTTGGTCATGACATCTGGCACAATGCTTGTGCAGTAGTAGTTCTTACCTCTAGCTGTCACATCACACAGTTTATGGGATGTCTTCCATGCCAGATCAGTGTCAGACTTTGTTGGGGATTGAGGTTTTAGAAATATTATTCATATTCCTGTGATTATTGGCAAACAGTTAGGCAATTGTGTCTCCTTTAGCATTGCCTTTTGTAATAATTGTCATAGATTGTGAAGATGGGAGCAACATTTTGAGATATATCTACACTTTTTAAAAATGTTTTTTTACTTATTTTGAGTTTAGGACATGTAGCATGTAGATGTGAAGTTGGTTCTGCTTGTGGATACTGGTGTGTGTGCAAATAAGGTAAAGAAGATGTGAAGTTGGTTCAGTAGTTAGAGGCAGTCCAAAGGTGTGACTAATACATCTTTCTAATGCTCCCTGGCACAACAGTAGGCCCTTGCTGTGCTTTGGAGAAGCTTTAAAAAGTCACTGATATACTGTTTCAGAGTCCTTGCAAGTTAGAAATCATTAGAAAATAAAATGAGTGCCAACAAGCTTTAAAGAAAAGGAAGGATTGCCAAGGGATTATTTCTCACAACAGTGCCAACAGCTGTTCTTATTCTTGCTCTTGAAAGACACACAAGGGAGACTGAAACAGTTCCTAAATGTAGAGCAACTGAGTGATGGATTCCAGCTCTACTTCCTGTATGTTTTACAAATCACCTCACCATGAGGGTTTTTTGTGTGTATCAAAGTTCAGTATGTTTAGGACATTCAATTCAAAGCGGTTTTGTTTATTAGAAGTCTACGGTATATGTGATGGGTTAGAAGATGTTGTCATAGATGGCAAGTGTTCTTGTAGCCAAACATTTTTTGCCCATGGCACACAGCTGGGAACACTTAAAAGTGTGGGTAGACAGCCGTTAGGCACTGTTTCTATTGGAGTATCTACTTGCGGCAGTGAATAAGAAGAAGAAATTCTGAAGTGGTTACCAAGAAGATATAATGAGCCTCTGTCTTCATTGAACACGAGTTACACGATACCTGCTCTGTAATCTTCTGTCTTATTAGGGCAAAACTCAAATATAGCACCAGGCTTGTGTTGATGCTCAAGCCAAATGCCACATGCTCAAGAGGCTTATTGTGTTTTTACAGCCTTTGATCTCCATCTGTCAGTTTCTTCATTTGTCAAGCAGAAACAACTGGGCTCGGGATAACAAACCAAGGTGAGTGCTCACAAAGAGCATGGATATACATTTACAGTAACAGTAGCACCCATGTTTAACAATGCAAGTACATATATGTATATATTTGTGAATTGTAATTATGACTCACTTATTATAATTTTTAAAGGTTAAATTCTATAGAAAGGGGTTGGTAGTTATGTGTAGACACTAATTGTGTCATGTCCATGCCAACTAGGCAGCAGGGAAAAGGACCCAAACGCAGACGATGGCAAGCTGAGTGCAGCAAGATGATTTAATGAAAAACTTACAAAAACAAGGAGAAACGCAGGAGCACAGGAAACTGGCAAACCAAACAAACAATGAACCGACAAAGAACAAAGGGAGAGGACTGGTATATGTAGGGGAGTGGCTGATTAGGGAATCAGAGGCAGGTGCGCACTGGGGAGCAGGTGAGGATAATCAAAAGACACATGAGGGCAGGAACTAAAGAGACAAGACAAGTTGACTTGCAAAATAAAAACAGGAAACAAGACAAAAAACACAGAGTGTACACAAGTCCTTGGGATCATGACAAATTGTCTATGGACTGACTTTTAAACTCAGTTTTTGTGACTGTATGTTGTGGTATGGCAGTCATTCAGACTATTTGGATTATACTTATGGTCATTTTAGAACTGTAAAGTAAAAAGTTTCAAAACTTTCAGCACCCATGTTTTTGGTTTGTAAGACAAGGATGCGTATGTCAAGCTCATTAACCGTGCAGCTGTAGCCTCGAGGTCCTCAACAATCTCAATAACGTGTTTTTCTTTTTAAGAACTTCTGTATTAAGCTGTATTAAAACTGCTTCAGTGTCATTCATAATTCAGGATGTACATTGCAATATTATCTTGCAATCTTTCAGTGCATGTTCACATTAAGCTGTATTCAGTGTACTCAAATACTGCTAAGAACCAGTGAGTGGAATTGTTGTCATTTTGAAGAATGTCAACATTTAGTTTGTGATAAGGTTTAGGGTTTGTTGGTTAAAATTAGGTCACAGTGTTGGACCCTGGCTACTTGTCCATCTTGCAGAAGCGCTCCTGGGATTAGGGTGTGAGACGGTGAGAGGTTCGGGGAGTGACTGTAGAGCTGTCTCCCATCAGTCCATTAGTCATACACCATATTTTGGAAGCTACTGCTTTCATGTAGATGACATTTGGCATCATCATGCCACTGAGCAAATTGTGTTTGAAATTCTCTAAACTACACTGTATTGTGACATTTGGATAATGCAAATTAATAGCTCATTCGAAACCTCTGTGCAGTAACTTGAAACAGACTTTTTTTTTTATTGTGGTTGTTTAAGGAGCTGTCAGTTCCTGGTGGTGCTAAAGATGTGTGTGTGCTAATGTTGGGGGTCACTGGCATGTTATTAACAGAGGGAGCCTCAAGTTGCAAAGGTGAAAACATGCTGCTTAGGTTACCAGCTTTTCTATCATCATCCTCTGGTCCCTCAACATTACACCACATCACCAACTCATACTGAGTGCACAATTGTAAGTACCCATTTAGAAGTATGAATTCCCTTATGTTTTGTCTTTACTTTGTTCCTATTCAGGTTCAGAAAGGCATGTTCGAATCTATCCCACCACGCGTTGGACAGAAGGCAATGGAAACACCCTGGACAGTCCATCATAACCCTTTTAAAATATGGTATGACACATTTACAGATTTAGCTGTGTTTGTGTTTACATGTTTAGAAGTTTTAGTACATACATGTCAGCACTTCACTGTTTGTGTCTTTGCCTCTGCTTTTCACAGCAGGTGTGTTGAAACTATTTTGTTGTTTTCATTTAGTGAGAATTCCAAACCCACTATTGTATCATGTGATTTCAAATGTAGTGAGGTACTGTAGTTCCCAGTAAACTGAAATTTAAGCTTATTTAAATGAATATCGGGCAGCTCTTGTATCGCCTTTTGAGAGTCTAATGATTTGAAATGGGGAACTAAAATAAAACAAGTAGAGCCAGTCGCAGAGTTCTGTTACAAGACGGTTATGTGTCACCTACTGTATGCAACTGATGTAATGGACCAAGTATAGACACTTTAATACTATTAATTAATTCACTCAGGCATCATTAGCCTATCTGTCCCAAGGGGGCAGTAGTGAGCATGGCAGTTATGTTTTTGTTAAGGGTTGCTCCAGCAATTTAGTATTACATTTCCTTAAAGTTGGGGAACTCACAAGAGATAGAAACAGTAGGTTCACAGTTTTTCAAGTGTGTCTTAAAACAGTACTCACATGCTCATATGTACATGGAAACACTTCCTAATGCACTTCCAATGTAAGTGATGGGGGACAAAATCCACAGTCCTTTTTCTGTGTAAAAATACATTCCAAAGTTTATCTAAAGATAATGTGTTTCCCCAGACATTACATCCTGTTTACTGTTTCAATGTTCAGATGGGCATGTGACTATTATTTTAAGACATACTTGAAAAATTGGAAATATATCCTTTAAAAGAAGAATCGAAAGCAAAGAAGCAGATGTGAAGATTTCCTGACTTTTGGTCCCTAGTTTGGGTCAAGCTGACCAAGTGACACAGGCTTTCTGTTAAAGATTTTAAATCTCAAGGCGCAGCTGATATAAAACCCTGATGACATTATCAGAGTTTACCACAGCAGACATTGTACAACTGTTTTCACAGGCTGTTTTACTCTTTGTAAATCAAACGTCCTGTTTAAAATAGGTTGAGTGTCCCTTTAAACCATTTCATAATGACTAAGTAGAAGATAAATGAACCATTTTAAATGCACAGTATTGCTTAATACGTACTTTTCCAATCAAGAAAACTAATTAACTACAATGGAAAACGAACTAAACCCAACTAACTGATGCTATATTGTTCCTCATCTACAGTTCATGGGAAATGGAAGAAGAAGAAGAAGAAGGGAGACCTGAGTGAGATGCAGCATCCGCTAATCCATTTGAAATGACAGAAACATCAAAAGAAATGTTTGAGAGATAGCTGAAGGTATAACACTAACTACTTGAAACTGTTGTAAAATATATACTGTCATAGAACAAACAGTATACTTGCAATTGTTCCAGGACGTACAAGTAGAAAATCCTCAGTGATAAAGGGAAATAATACCAACAATTCTCAATGAATCATCCAAATGACCTTTATTTGCATTGGTGTGCACGACTTACGGAATGAACAAGTCTGTAACTAAAAGTATTCCTGGATGGAAAAATGTTTGGGATTACAGTGATATGGGAAGGCTCATTCAGAAATGGGCAAACATGCGAAGTGAAGTGAAGTGAAGAACTGGATACTTATCTGTATGCCAATCTAGAGAACCACTTACCTGAAGGGGACAGAAATGACCAGAATTACAAATGAGTCAATATATGAATGAACTATTACTAAATACAAAAGGGAGCAATGTGCAAAATACAGAGAAATCCACAACTACTGTACAAACTGTTAAAAGTAACAATGAAATAAAAATAAACAGGATATTTTAGACTAACTAACCAGAGACAACTAACTAAATTGGTTTGATTATTTATTATGGGCATATGGAATATTTAATAGTCATTTGAATTTGACTATAATTAATTTGATTAAAATTAATTTAAAAAATACAATATACTTAAACCGGTATCTGGTAGCTGATAGTCCCTTACGTACGGACACACAACTAAAAGAGTATATTCAAGAAAATTAGTCGAAACGCATATCTCTTATGTAGAAAAGTCCTGTGTTAAAAAATCAGAATCAGAATTGTCTTAGAGCAGAAGTACACCCTACTATAACTTGGCATGTCACTCAATTAACTCAATTAACTTCAAAATTGTGATCCAAAATTATGCAAGGCTAGGTAAAAAGCCAAGTTTAGGTAAAAAGCCATTGGTGTTTTTGTCTATATGCACCACTCATAAACAAAAGGTTACTTTGGAGGAGCGTTTGCACTGAGCACACCTACCAAATGAATTCATGAACAGTCAATCGCTGATTGCACTCATGTCTCTGTTCGGTGAGAAATGTCATGACATCAGGCTTCTTACCGTCACCTTATCTCCTCACTTGCCTGAGTGTGCTCTCTTGAAATTTCATGAAATCCACAAATGTGCACCCTTCAGCAAGTGAGAAAATATTTTCTCACCATAAAATGAGTAGTTTGGTATTAAAAGGTGTAAGTGTTGTAGCTGTGGCGGCAGTATACACTGTAACTTCAACTTCATCCACTCCCAATTTGTGACATTTCTTCTAATGACTGAAGCTCCAATTGTTTGCAAAAGATGCCCAAAGCCTTAAAATCTTAAAGAAATACTGTACTTTGATAATTTAACTTCTACAAGAGTTGTAGTAAACAAAACAAAACTTTAAATACTCTTAATTGAATGCATGCATTAATAATACATGGATACACACACATGCGCACACACTCACAAACTAATTCAGTGTTATCATTACTCAGCAACCACCTTTAACACTGACCTTGTTATTAAGTTACTTTCAGTACTCCATTCAGTCACTCAGTTATATTCAGGTATGTGAGTATTATTTCAGCATGTGAAGACAAATATGTAGAAAATCATACATTATATACAGTATATTATTATTATTATTATTATTATGATATTAACAACCTGAAGAAGAGAAGAATAATTTTACTTGGCTGGAAGTGATATCTCTACCTACTTGTAATGTGTATATAATTTTACAATGTCTCAAATGAAATAGATATTAGGAAAATACAATCCTACCAGTATCATTCTGGCGATGAGATGAGATGCAGACTGAAGGTATATTTTCCATGATTCTGAAAAGTAAATCACACCTCACATCTTTGCATCATCCATCGATCAACCAAAATATCATGTCTGTTATTAGAGTTTTAACCACTTCAATATTATAGGTAAGACACATCTAAATACAGACAATGCCATGATAAGTACATTACATTTCACAAAAATTGTGAAGGCCCACTTGTAAAGTTTAACTTACTTGAACTTGCTGCTTTCAGGTTTATAAACACAATTCAAACGTCTCCCTTTCGGTGTCGACTCAAGAAAACAGCAAAGAAAAGCATCACTCTCAGTCTCTTTTTTCCTCACTCCCTTCCTGCCCTTACTAATTAGGATTTCTCTCTCACACAAGAGTAAGTGGTAACACACACACACACACACACACACACACACACACACACACACACACACACACACACACACACAGACACAAACAAAATTCGCAATGTGCTGCATAACACCTGCACAGAAATGTCTTATTTAGTACACACAAGGGAATATTGGCTGCTCTGGAATTCAAAAATGTCTTGGCCACCCTGAAGACTAGACGGTGTTTACCAAAAACCAACAGGTGGTCCATTTAGTGGACAAGGTGTTAATTTGTTTTTATTAAGGCAAATATTTGCAGTTGATTATTGGTTCTTTTTTAAAATAAATGAATGCAGTGGATGCAATTGAAGGCTCATAAATGAACCAATTCAGAAAATAGAGCATATTGTAATAGTAAACCACCTGAGTTTGTGTTAGTGTGGAGAAATATAAAGGTTATGTTTTTTATGTGTGGGTCATATGAAATTAGAGCAGCTTCACTGGTCAGATATCTCTTCCAATCTCATATGTGCATGTTAGCTTCCCAGGTTTTTATTAGTTTGTTATTTGCCTTCTCCCAGAGACCTTTCCCTGTTTACAGTACAGCGTCTTCATTTCCTGGTGTAGCGCACAATGATGTTTATCAGTGTTTACCAGATTGCCTACCTTAACAACACACTGGCCTTTACAGTAGTGGCTTATACAACACAATAAAGACCATCCCACACGACTAAAATGGTGAGGTAACAGGTGAAAACATTATTCATAAATTAAATTATCATGTTAATTTCCTTTTGATTATAACATTTCATCATCTGCATGTTTATTTAAGCCATGGCCACAGGAACATAAACTCTGCTCAAAATGATGGTGAGTATTAATGGTAATTGACTGAAATTAACTCATCTGACCATTGTTGTCATCGTGTATCACCATTGGCAACCAACACGCTACTTAACAACTGCAGTTAAGAAAGATAAATTGCTTTTTTCTTTCTCTAAACTATATTAACTAACTCTAAGTACCATGATCCACACAGTTACACATACCTCATTTGTGTGGCACATTTTGTCCACATACTTACAGCACAAGCATTTTTAGCATTAGAAGCCCCCACAGGAACCAAACAGTAAGCAATGCTAGCCCCATGCACCCATCAGACTCATCAAACTACAGAGGAACAGAAACAAACGTCTATAGATCTCTACTTACCACGATACAGAACTTAATTGAACTTGATGAGTTTATGGCCTAGTCACAATACTGATACTCTGAACCAAGAATAAGGAGCTTCACTGCCTGGGATTTTTTCTGAGGTGCTCAGTAACAGGATGCTGAAATACATCTGACATGTAATTAACAGAAGTGTTTGACGCATTTGTCAACAATTGCAAAAATAAGAGCTTGGGCATTTGTGAGCTGGAGGCTATATTTGTTTTAAGTCCTAATAAGACTTTAAAGAAAGGCCAGACATATTGAATATCACCTTTTATTGCAACTTAATCACACCACAAGAGAATACTTTCACAGCGTCCTAGGTGTCATCTTTCTTTGGAGAGAAAGCACAACAGTATAATGGACCATAATGGGATCTTAAATTAGCTTCAGCTCTACGCTTGGCCCTATTCTCAAGAGATGTTTGAAACAATGTCAAACAATTCCCATGCTTTGTTTGATGTTATAACAAACCTAAAAGTGTGCATGCAGATTGAGAACATAATCATGTAAAACAGACTTTCAGGCCCACATTCACGAAGATTTTGTGTAATAGCTTAATTCGTAATTTTCATTTATATAAAAAAGTCCTATAGTAACTAAAAAATACAGTATACATCAATTATTCCTTTTAGTTAAACCACTTTGCACAAAGTACGACATAATGAGATGTTAAAATGCATAGTTATAACCAGCTGGTTTTTGGACAGGAATCTGCAATTTTGATCTGAGGTTTCATTTAATCTTTGTTTTTGTATTATAGAGGATAAGGTGACACCAGTTGTGATGACGAGGTGGAGAAGCCATCTGACCATCATTCTTCTAAGACAGGCTCAGTGACCTAAACAGGAGGGCTGCCCCTGCGTGCTGTTCAGAGATTTCAGTATAAAAGAAACACTCCCAGGCACGTCAAAAGTGTTGGACTGACAGGCTGCCAACGAAGGTGAGTCTTCTATCATGCTTTTTGCATTGATCAGTGCTTTTATTAATTAGTTGTTCAAGAGCAGTTATTTTGCAAGATTGCAAAAAGTTGGTGATTTCAGCTTTAATGAGGCTTGCATGTTTTTCTTTTTCTAATTTGACTTTTTTAGTATCTGCAAAACAACTGCATCACTTGGCAACAAAAAGGTAAATGATGTTCATGCACCTAATAACTTGACTTAAAAAAGGGCACTAAATCAAATTAAAGATGTATTAATAAGCCATGCACTTTTTATTTTATTGAATCTAATCTTAAAATATCTTTCTTTAAAGACGAATTTCATTATTCTTTTTATCTTTATTTTTACAGAAGTGCCATGAGTTCTGACGCGGAAATGGAGTGTTTTGGCCCGGCGGCCATATACCTCCGGAAATCTGAAAGGGAGAGAATAGAGGCTCAAAACATTCCCTTTGATGCTAAAACAGCTTATTACGTGGTGGAGCCCACTCAGATGTATGTGAAGGGGAAACTAGTGAAGAAGGAGGGTGGCAAAGCCACAGTTGAAATTCAGGGTGGGAAGGTATGTAGACAACTATTGTCATATAATACAATAGACACAAGTAAAGGTATGAGTACATGTCCTCACACTCTATTTCATAATGGTGCTGCACATTCTTAGAAGTAATTCTTCACTGTTTTGGTGCAGACCCTCACTGTAAAGGATGATGAAGTCTTCCCCATGAACCCTCCAAAATTCGACAAGATTGAGGACATGGCCATGATGACCCACCTCAGCGAGCCTTCTGTGCTGTATAACCTCAAAGAGCGCTACGCAGCATGGATGATCTACGTGAGTTTTGTGGAGGAGAGATTTAGCTTTAATAGCATGTACATGTATTTATATAAAAATGTAACACTCTTTCATATTTCCCGCTGTTACAGACCTACTCAGGGCTGTTCTGCGTCACTGTGAACCCCTACAAGTGGCTCCCAGTGTACGACTCAGTGGTTGTCGCAGGATACAGAGGCAAAAAGAGGATTGAGGCTCCACCCCACATCTTCTCCATCTCTGATAACGCCTATCAGTTCATGCTCCAAGGTATCAATCCGTTTTTAAGCTACAATCTGTCCAGAATGGCCACATAGCCATATAAGAGGAGCCAGCCTTTAAAAATTAGACACGGTTTTGATATCTTCCACAAAGGTTTGTTCATCACTGGTAAACATGCAGTTTATGGTGACACTCTGACTGCTGTAATATGAAAAATATAATGCAATAATACTATTTAAGATAAATTAATGCAATAATACAATGTGTGTATTCAAATTTCATTCTCTCAACAGATCGTGAGAATCAGTCAATCCTAATTACGTAAGTCAATGCTAAAGAGAGCTGATTTTGACTGATATAACTGATTATTTCTGTACTTTGTTGTGTCTGACATATAATGTCTGTCTGCATTCTAGCGGAGAATCCGGTGCAGGAAAGACTGTCAACACCAAACGTGTCATCCAGTACTTTGCGACAATCGCAGTGTCTGGAGGAAAGAAAGCAGAACAGGTTTCTGGCAAGATGCAGGTAAGAGAAGTTGAACCATATTAGTATGAAATCTAAAATGAAAAGAAGCGGAGTACTGTCACATTGACAAAGTTAATGTTATTTCAAGGAGTCACTAAATCAGTTCCTAGAAAAATGTAGGTAAATGTGATATGCTGTACATATGTATATCTATGAAAACCTAAATACAAACCCATGTCATGTAACATTTTGTTAAGGGGTCGCTGGAAGATCAAATCATTGCAGCCAATCCCCTGCTGGAAGCTTATGGCAATGCCAAAACTGTGAGGAATGACAACTCATCCCGCTTTGTAAGTTTATGTTAACAAAATCCTGCTTTTAAGATGGTCTGCTCGTCCTCTAGCCTCAGTATTTTTGTTTGTCTTCACACTATAGGATTTAAAATCAACATTTAGAAGGATGCTGTTTGTGTTTGTATAGTATTAAATATGTTTTTAGTAGGTTAAGATGATTTTATGATTTAACTGTTAGTTTTTTTTTTTAAGTCTCCTGTTTCTGCTGCACTCTCTGTGTAGTGCAAGTGGCACGACCTGCAATACTTGGTAATAAACAATATTTATTACCAAGTATAAGGCATGTGCAGAGTGAGTCACAAATATGCCCCCACTGATAACTGCCTTCTTCTGTAGGGTAAATTCATCAGAATCCATTTTGGATCAACTGGAAAGTTGGCTTCAGCTGATATTGAAACATGTAAGCTTCCAGCCTATCATTATCCAGAAGGTTTGATGAAAGGACAAACTGTAAACAAGCTTATTACCTTGTTGTACAGATCTGCTGGAGAAGTCTCGAGTGACGTTCCAGCTGTCTGCTGAGAGGAGCTACCACATCTTCTATCAGCTCACAACAGGCCACAAACCTGAGCTGATAGGTGAGCAATTTAGCCATATATCATTTTATAGAATAAATACATGCTTCACCTGTATAGTCTGTATAATGAAATTAAATTTATGTATTTCAGAGTCTCTCCTCATCACCACCAACCCTTACGACTTTCCCATGATCAGTCATGGTGAAATCACTGTGAAGAGTATCGATGACGTTGAAGAGTTCATTGCTACTGATGTGAGTACACACGCTGCAAAACACACAGTAAACCAGTAAACCTTTGTTTGTATTGAGGATCCTTTACTGAAGGACAAAAATATTGTAAATAACTCAAGACAAACACGTCACAATAAATCTGTGTTTTTGATGATTCATTCTGCAGACTGCCATTGACATCCTGGGCTTCAATGCAGAAGAAAAGATGGGCATTTACAAGCTGACTGGAGCTGTGATGCATCATGGAAACATGAAGTTCAAGCAGAAACAGCGGGAAGAGCAGGCGGAGCCCGATGGCACTGAGGGTAAATGCTGGAGTAACATTTCTTAATTGTGTGACAAATTTATCATTGCTAACCAGTCTATGTTGCTAAAATCCTGCAATTTTTTTTTCATGTCATACATTTAATCAGAGTTCCACATTTAGGTATTTGTTTATTCAGTCATGCTTCCACAATTGAGAATGATTGCATTGTAAAAGTTAGGGGTGTTGCAGGGTGTCTTGGCTTACCCTTAAGGCCAGGGTAAGGAGTCCAGATAACTGGAGGGAGCTCAGAGTAGACCTGCTGGTCCTTTGCATTGAAAAGGAGCCAGTTGATGGGGTTTGGGCATCTGATGAGGATGCCTCCCAGATGCTTCCCAAGCAATGTATTCTGGGCACATCCAATTGGGAGGAGACCCTGGGGCAGACCCAGAAAATACTTGATCCCTTCTGACTCGGGAATGCCTCAGGAGAAGCTGGATGATTTGGCTGAGGAGAACAATGTCTGGGAGACTCTGCTGAGCCTGCTGTCCCAGTGACCTGGATCCAAATAAGCAGCACAGGATGATTGGATCAATTCTGTAAAAATACTGTAGATTCTCATATCATCACCAATCACCTTTGTAACTTATTAACATCATTTAGTGATCTTTGTGGTTTCTGTTTTTATCAGAGGCTGATAAAATTGCCTACCTCATGGGCCTGAACTCTGCTGATATGCTCAAGGCTTTATGTTACCCAAGAGTCAAGGTCGGCAATGAAATGGTGGTTAAAGGTCAAACTGTGCCACAGGTAATTTACATAAAAATATTAGTTTATCAACATAAATGTATTTATTAATATAAATATTACCACTTCTGTATAACCAGAACTC
Source organism: Macquaria ambigua (assembly GCA_008360985.2). NCBI lineage: Eukaryota > Metazoa > Chordata > Actinopteri > Centrarchiformes > Percichthyidae > Macquaria > Macquaria ambigua. The sequence continues at coordinate 73,286 of VMKM01001203.1, read as the reverse complement.
CAACTCTTTCAATCTTTAGGTCAACAATTCAGTGATGGCTCTCTCCAAGTCTGTCTATGAGAAAATGTTCTTGTGGATGGTCGTCAGAATCAATGAGATGTTGGATACCAAGCAGCCCAGAAACTTTTTCATCGGTGTCTTAGACATCGCAGGGTTTGAAATCTTTGATGTAAGTGAACAGCACATTGCACTTGTTAAGTTTTACAGAGTGAACCAGCACAATGAAAGTTTGACGCCGTATCTTCTTTCTTATCTCAAGTTCAACAGCTTGGAGCAGCTGTGCATCAACTTCACCAATGAAAAACTGCAACAGTTTTTCAACCACCACATGTTCGTCCTGGAGCAAGAAGAGTACAAGAAAGAGGGAATTGAATGGGAGTTCATTGACTTTGGCATGGACTTGGCTGCCTGCATTGAGCTGATTGAAAAGGTACTACAGGAGACATTTTAACAATGATGAAAAAATGTCCATAGTATGAAGGTACAGGATTTTTATTTTGTGTCATTTGTGTTATTGTTAACAGCCAATGGGCATCTTCTCCATCCTTGAAGAGGAGTGCATGTTCCCCAAGGCTACAGACATCACCTTCAAGAACAAACTGTTTGACCAGCATATTGGTAAAAGTGCCCCCTTCCAGAAACCCAAACCTGCCAAAGGCAAAGCTGAGGCCCATTTCTCCCTGGTGCACTATGCTGGCACTGTTGATTACAATGTTGTTGGCTGGCTGGATAAGAACAAGGACCCGCTGAACGACTCAGTGGTTCAGCTCTACCAGAAGTCTTCAGTCAAACTGCTGGCTCACCTCTATGCATCCCATGCCTCAGGAGAAGGTAGAGTTTTTTTTTATATTTAAGGTACTACACAACATGTAAGATGGAGGGAAATGTAATGTATCATGGTAATTTCAGCCAGATGTCACAGTACATTTCATGGTTTAGTTTTTTATAGGGAAGGAATAAGGGAAGCTGACTGTGTTTAAACAATGTCACCCCCAAACAATTTAAGATGAAACTATAAAAAGTATATTCAGCAACATCGATACCATCATACTTGGAATAATTTATATTCAAAATTGCAAAATGAGGATGAGGATAAAACTATAAATGCTTTTTACAGATGGCAAAGGTGGAAAGAAGGCTGGCAAGAAGAAGGGTGGCTCCTTCCAGACAGTATCGGCTCTCTTCAGGGTAAATTTCTATTTTCACAAATACACTTTTAAATACTTATGAATGACTGTGTGTCCACTGTGCAGGGGATTGTTCATAATAGGAGATTCTAACACTAAGTTTTACACAAGAAGCATGCATGTAGTTGATCAGTGATAGATTTCCTCTTGTAGCAGGCCAGGTTTGTTACCTGAATGCACATTGCTACAGATCAAGGTGGTGTATTGATTAGGGAGACCTTCAGCATGGGTGGACAGGGTTCAGTCTCCTGATGCACCAAACTGTGGGAGAAGCAAGCAAAATTACAATTTCTTCGGATTATCTGTAAAACATTTATTAATGGAAAAAAGACGTTTTTGAGGTAAAAGCAAAAACATGTTTAAATGTTGATATACTTAAGTTCAGAAGTACCACAAAACCTTTCAGCCTCTACAAACTGAAACTTCATTGTTAAGCTCATTTATTTGCCACCAGTTCTATTTTTTGTGCTGTGGTGTTATGTTATCTGAAAGTTATGTAGGGTAGTGCGGTCATGTCAGTGTCAAAATTTTGGGGGGAAATAGAAACTATAAATGTTTTTTTCCATCAACAGGAAAACTTGGGCAAGCTGATGACCAACTTAAGGAGCACTCACCCACACTTTGTGCGCTGTCTGATTCCCAATGAATCAAAAACACCAGGTAGGTCCCAAAATAGTCATGTCTGTGTCTGACAGAAGCCTCATGTTCCTCACAGCAGTTCAACTGAAGGAGGTCTTTATGCTGTTGTTTTTTATATAATCACCTCATGAACCTATAACTCACTCACATTCATCTACTGTATGGTTAGCCCGTCTGTCCCATAGTTGCTGCTTCAGAGCAGGGCGATGTCTGCAAATGACATACCTCTACAGTACCGCTTACCTGTGCAAGGGCTTCATGTTGATCACATTGGGTGTCCCTGTTACTGTTTAAGGTCTCATGGAGAACTTCCTGGTCATCCACCAGCTGAGGTGTAACGGCGTGCTGGAAGGGATCAGGATCTGCAGGAAAGGTTTCCCCAGCAGAATCCTCTATGGTGACTTCAAGCAGAGGTAGCAGAAATATAATCCTGACAGTCATTGAAAAGTTTTTATCGTCGTCAAGCTAGTGTGTCTAACTGAATGAAATCTTTACTTTCAGATACAAAGTGTTGAATGCTAGTGTCATCCCAGATGGACAGTTCATTGACAACAAGAAGGCCTCAGAGAAACTGCTAGAATCCATAAGCGTGGACAAATCACAGTACAGATTTGGCCATACCAAGGTAAATGAACAGACTTAATTAGAATCATGATATAATGAAATAGCTTGAAACAGAAAAAATGTTTTGGTTAAGTCAATGTTATTACATGTATAATCAGGTATTCTTCAAGGCCGGACTACTGGGTACGCTTGAGGAGATGAGAGATGAGAAACTGGTTGAACTGGTCACAATGACTCAGGCTCTCTGCAGAGGTTTCCTGATGAGACGAGAATTTGCCAAAATGATGCAGAGAAGGTGGGCTTAGTATTTTGTAAGAAATAATACACTGTGGTACAACAAAAAATGATGCAGTGTTATAAATAAAACAAATTATATATAACTTATTTTAATAACAGACACTGCCATAGAAAATGTATGCTACACAGAGCTACAGATTTAAAAGATGAGTGAATGAGTAAAAGTATTGAGACTATGAAGTGAAGTACTTCTTACTGGGTTAGGGGGTTAGATCAAGATACTGTATGTAGTCTACATTATGTTGTGCAGGTCAGTTGTTTAAGGAGAATATTCTTCATACCTCCAATAACTATCGTGAATGAAGTTCCTGGAAGACTGACTTGCTGTTGTAGAGTCTGAGCTAGTGTGTGGGGATATGTAGGGTTGCTTCAAATTGGTCGCTCCTGGCTAATAATTAATACAGTTCAGTACAGTAGGTATTGTAGCACTGGTGGGGAAAGTATATGACATCCTAATGAGATCCAGGAAGACATAGGAGTCTGCTGCTCTAGCTTGGCAGACTACAGGAATGAATGATATAAATGTTGGTCTTATTTCCTGACAAAAATCTTCATAGTTATTGAATGTCAGGATTCATTTTGTCTTTATACTAGTATAAGTCAAGCAAAAGGGGATGTAAAGGATGCAGCAATAAGAAACAGTTTCTCCTAAGTGTTCTGTTGTCTTAAATAAGTGCGTGTGTTTTCTATAAAACTGCGCAAGAGAAGAAAAATTCTGACTTTTTTTCTGTGTCACCAGGGAGGCCATTTACTCCCTCCAGTACAACATCCGCGCATTCATGAATGTCAAAACCTGGCCATGGATGAAGCTGTACTTCAGAATAAAGCCTCTGCTGAAGAGTGCAGAGACTGAAAAAGAGATGGCGCAAATGAAAGAGGACTTTGAGAAGACCAAAGAGGAGCTAGCAAAGGCTCTGGCTAAGAAGAAAGAACTGGAGGAGAAGATGGTTTCTCTGCTGCAGGAGAAGAATGACTTGCAGCTACAAATTCAGTCTGTGCGTTAAATAGTAGTGGTAAATAATTTGCTACTTCAATGATCCCGGTTTTTACAAATAACTAAATATTATTTTAATTGTATGTCATTGAAAATCTAGGAAGGTGAAAACCTCAGTGATGCAGAGGAAAGGTGTGAGGGGCTCATTAAAGCAAAAATCCAGCTCGAAGCCAAACTCAAAGAGACATCTGAGAGGCTGGAGGATGAGGAGGAAATGAATGCTGAGCTGACCGCAAAGAAGAGGAAGCTGGAGGACGAGTGCTCTGAGCTGAAGAAAGACATTGATGACTTGGAGCTCACCCTGGCCAAAGTGGAAAAGGAGAAACACGCCACTGAGAACAAGGTTCATGTCTCTCATTTCAGATTAATAAACTGCGTTTATAAGAAATATACTTTGTCAAATATTAAATTATTTTATTTATATAAACTACTTAGGTTAAAAACCTGGTTGAGGAAATGACATCTCAAGATGAGACCATTGCCAAGTTGTCCAAAGAGAAGAAAGCCCTCCAAGAGGCCCATCAGCAGACCCTCGATGATCTGCAGGCAGAGGAAGACAAAGTCAACACTCTGACGAAGGCCAAGACCAAGCTGGAGCAGCAAGTGGACGATGTAAGAGGCTGTGTATTTGTTTGAAATGGCAGAAGTTTTTCTATATTTCCACTGGTACTCATTACACTATATGTGAATGCACTAGATTGAAGGTTCCTTGGAGCAAGAAAAGAAGCTCCGTATGGATCTCGAGCGAGCTAAAAGAAAGCTCGAAGGGGATCTTAAACTGGCCCATGAATCCATAATGGATCTGGAGAATGAAAAGCAGCAGTCTGATGAGAAATTAAAGAAGTATGTAAGAATGAGAACTTAATTTATGACAGCCACAATTCCCAAAATGACAGTGTACATCTAACATTTTTCATTATTTTTGCTAACAAAGGAGGGACTTTGAGATGAGCCAGCTTCTCGGCAAGATAGAAGATGAACAGGCACTTAGTATTCAACTTCATAAGAAGATCAAGGAACTGCAGGTAATGTGTAAATATGTGTTTGAGCTTTGTGGAGGGACATTTTGTTGAATGTTTGTGATTATGTCTCTTGTCATCTTTCTAATGGAAGTGACTGTTTTTAGTTAACTTACATCTTTATAATGAAGCCATTTGAAAAACTATAACACACACTTAGGATTAGTTAAGTGACTTCTTTAAAATGTCATAATAATCTAATCATATGGGCTACAATTAAGACTTCAAAAGAGAAAAGTGGTTTATACCAATTTTGAAATGAGTTGTTCAATTGATTTTCTCTGTATTATCATGAATTACATTGTCTTATTTTTTGTCTTAAAATTTTGAGCATTTGAAATAAGCCTTGGCACACAGGTAATTTGAACATGAATATGTACTTTTACAGGCTCGTATTGAGGAGCTGGAGGAGGAGATTGAGGCTGAGCGGGCTGCTCGGGCCAAGGTGGAGAAGCAGAGGTCTGATCTCTCCAGGGAACTTGAGGAGATCAGCGAGAGGCTCGAAGAATCTGGCGGAGCAACGTCCGTTCAGATCGAGATGAACAAGAAGCGCGAGGCCGAGTTTCAGAAGCTGCGTCGGGATCTCGAAGAGTCCACCCTGCAGCATGAGGCCACCGCTGCAGCTCTCCGCAAGAAGCAGGCTGACAGTGTGGCAGAGCTGGGAGAACAGATTGATAACCTCCAGAGAGTCAAACAGAAGCTGGAGAAAGAGAAGAGCGAGTACAAGATGGAGATCGATGACCTCAGCAGCAATATGGAGTCTATCGCCAAATCAAAAGTACAATTTACAAATGTTTCTTTTATATAAAGAATTATGTTTCACCCACAGTAGCATTATGACTACAGTGGTCTTGACATTGTGTTGATTTGTGTCCGTAGGGTAACCTGGAGAAAATGTGCCGTTCTCTTGAGGATCAATTAAGTGAATTAAAGACCAAGAATGAAGAGCACGTGCGTCAGTTAAATGAAATTAATGTTCAAAGATCAAGACTGATGACTGAAAATGGTGAGTGTAACAATACATAACATTACAATGTAAGTTAACACAAATCACTAACCAAATATGTTGACTAATGTTTTCTGTATTTCCAATCAGGGGAATTTGGTCGTCAGTTGGAGGAAAAGGAGTCTCTTGTTTCACAGCTTACGAGGGGAAAACAGGCTTATATTCACCAAATTGAGGAGCTCAAAAGGCACCTTGAGGAAGAAGTTAAGGTACTGCAGTATGCTTTTGTTTAATGTTGCAACAAAAGATCTAATGTAGAAGAAATTTGCCACATTATGTATTATGTCATTATTAGGCCAAGAACGCCCTGGCTCATGCTGTTCAGTCATCTCGTCATGACTGCGACCTGCTCAGAGAGCAGTATGAGGAGGAGCAGGAGGCCAAGTCTGAGCTGCAGCGTGCGATGTCCAAGGCCAACAGCGAGGTGGCTCAGTGGAGAGCCAAATACGAGACTGATGCCATTCAGCGCACTGAGGAGCTGGAGGAGGCCAAGTAAGTCACTACAATTTTAGCTTTGTATAAACACTATCAATGACAAATTCAAGTACTTCCACTGTAGCACTAAACACACTTTCAGTTGGTTGTTTGGGGGCGATGCACCTACATAAGAGTCTGACATCCCCCTGTTATCGCATGCATCCATTCTATAACTCATCATAACATGTTTTAACAGGAAAAAGCTTGCCCAGCGTCTTCAGGATGCAGAGGAATCCATCGAGGCTGTGAATGCAAAATGTGCCTCTCTGGAAAAGACAAAACAGAGACTGCTGGGTGAAGTGGAAGACCTGATGATCGATGTGGAGAGAGCTAACGCTCTGGCTGCTAACCTCGACAAGAAGCAAAGGAACTTTGACAAGGTTTGATATTTTTGTAATGCACTGTTTCAACTGGTTAACGCGAGGTGACAGAAACCGCCAATTTGTTTGTTACATGTTCAGGTTCTTGCAGAGTGGAAGCAGAAGTATGAGGAGAGCCAGGCAGAGCTGGAGGCATCTCAGAAGGAAGCTCGTTCTCTCAGCACTGAGATGTTCAAGCTGAAAAATTCATATGAAGAAGCTTTGGACCACCTGGAGACCCTGAAGAGGGAGAACAAGAACCTGCAACGTAAGACAACAAATCCTGCATGTGATTGTTGACATTAAGTACATTCTTTACGAAATATTTGACACATTCAAGATTGAGGAAAAACAAAAACTTGCAGCATATGGGAAATTAATGTAAGTTGAATTGTTCTTTTTAAACATGACACTCCAAATATTGAAGTGTGGGCTTCAGTGGCAGGTCTGATCTTACTGGAGGAAATCAGATAAAGAATTTATGCACCACTATAATTACAACACTAAACTTTGTTGACAAAGAAATATTAATGTATTATGTGATTTGTTTTTTTTTTTCACCAGAGGAAATCGCTGATTTGACTGAACATATTGGTGAATCAGGAAAGACAATTCATGAACTGGAAAAGGGGAAGAAGACAGTAGAGAACGAGAAAGCAGAAATCCAGACTGCCCTAGAGGAGGCGGAGGTATTTAAAATTACTTATTTGCAAAGAAAAATCCCAACAAGGAACTCTGCAATTAAGTATCTTGATCTTAATCCAAAAATTTCAACCTTCTGCATACTTAATACTTCTTAATTCTGACGTTTTCCACCTTGCATTTCATTTTGTAGGCTACACTGGAGCACGAAGAATCAAAGATCATCCGTGTCCAGCTGGAGCTCACCCAGGTGAAAAATGAAATTGACAGGAAAATCGCAGAGAAGGACGAAGAGATTGATCAGATCAAGAGGAACAGCCAGAGAGTGATTGAGTCCATGCAGAGCACTCTGGATGCTGAGATCAGGAGCAGGAATGATGCCCTGAGAGTCAAGAAGAAGATGGAGGGAGACCTCAATGAGATGGAGATTCAGCTGGGCCATGCCAACCGCCAGGCAGCTGAAGCCCAGAAACAGCTGAGAAACGTGCAGGGACAGCTTAAGGTCGGGCATAAATATGCATGAATAAGTACAAAATTACAGCTACATGGTTCAAACGTGTAGATTGCTAAATGGAACTTGTATTATCTTGAATTCAGGATGCCCAGCTGCACCTTGATGAAGCTCTCAGAGGTGAGGCAGACATGAGGGAGCAGGTCGCCATAGTGGAGCGCAGGAACAACCTGTTGCTGGCCGAGATCGAGGAGCTGAGAGCTGCTCTGGAGCAGACGGAGAGAGGCCGCAAAGTGGCTGAACAGGAGCTGGTTGATGCCAGCGAGCGTGTGGGGCTGCTGCACTCTCAGGTACAAAGATTCAAACAATGACATGTAAAATACCTGAGAACTGAAAATAACAGTTTGTAATTCAAGCTATCATTTGTTTAGAATACCAGCCTGATCAACACCAAGAAGAAGCTGGAAGCTGACCTTGTCCAGATCCAAGGTGAAGTGGAAGATTCTGTCCAGGAAGCAAGAAATGCTGAAGAAAAGGCCAAGAAGGCCATCATTGATGTGAGCCCTGTTTTAGTATTTTAGCATCCGCTTACTGCTTCATTTAAAACGCAGCTGCTTATACAGTAGATCCAGGATTGGAGCTCAAAGTTATCTGCTTGAGACGTTCCAGTTGTTACTTTGGAGCAGCTGGTAATACCCTGGTTTTGATTAAAGGACAGCTATATGAAATTGGTGACTAATGACAGTACAAAAGTACAATATACAGCCTGTGTAATGGAAAAACAATCTCAACCAGCTATGAACAATACAATTAAGGAGATATTGGAAACTATAGCTATACATATATTCTAGCAGTGGTCAATGCAGCTTGGGTATGTAACAGTGGTAGTGGCTAGAAGGAGCTGTAGCTCCAAGTTAACAGGCGGCTGCAGTCAGAGAAGCTGGTATATACTGGTATATATCCCCTAGTGGAGATGTTTTGTAACACAGACTTTAGTTCATTCAAACTGATGCTGAGATGTTTCAGAATAACAGTCGCGAGTCACAGGTAGATAAAGGGTGCATTTTTGTTAGGAACCTTTTAAGTTGCTGACATAAAAAAATACGATCCAAATCTGTGTGGGACTTTATGGACATTATAATTTCATTATAACTTAAAGTACATTTGTATTGTTTTATATTTACAGCTGAACACTATTCTGTAATAATTTAACCTTTAGTTTTAGATTTGTTTTACAAATGTGGCCGTGAGCATTCTGCTTATTGGCCTTCTTACTATTACTCCATGTTTAGGCTGCCATGATGGCAGAAGAGCTGAAGAAGGAGCAGGACACCAGTTCTCATTTGGAGAGGATGAAGAAGAACCTGGAGGTGACAGTGAAGGACCTGCAGCATCGCCTTGATGAAGCTGAGAATCTGGCCATGAAGGGCGGCAAGAAGCAGCTCCAGAAACTGGAGGCTAGGGTAAGTTCACTACAGGGAAACAATATTTCAGTTTTTAAGATGAATCATATTACTTATGTGTTCAAACATATTCAGTCCTGTCACCAAAAAAATCTGCACTTCTTATCATCAAGGTCCGAGAGCTTGAGTCTGAGGTCGAGGCTGAGCAGAGGCGTGGAGCTGAGGCTGTGAAAGGCGTCCGCAAATATGAACGCAGAGTGAAGGAACTGACGTACCAGGTACAGAGAACACAAGTTATACATTGTACACCGTAAAATTTAATCAAACAGTGAAGCAACTGCTTATTATCATATAATACTTTTCTGAAGCAATTCTATAAGTTGTGCTGCTGAAGACAAACTGGATGTAGAATATGTTTCAAACCCCTAGAGGGCATAAATCACCATCATACTGTATGTCTGAAGCTCCAACAGTGCTTGACTTGCTGAAGTGATTATAGAGCAGACCAAAGCTAAGAATGAACATGCAGCTATTAATACATGCTGCTATGTGCTTATATTGGTATGACCACATGTGTGACATTTATAGGTATATTTAACAGATTTTCACTATGAAAAATTAGCATTTACACTCAGCTCTCACAGGCAGCTTGATTGACAGATGGCAGTGTTTTACAGCGCTGAAGGATCCCCTAAAGACATTGTGCCAAGTGGTACAGAGGAAAATATGTAAATGTCTCTGCTCTTGTGCATTAATTCACAACTTCAGTATTTGTAGCCTGTTTGGTTGTCAGTCTTTGTGAAGTGGCTTGTGAAGATGTATGTATGAATGTGGTTTGGAATATATTCCCAAAACACGACGGGATGATGGTATTTGCTTTAGTGTTGGTCTCAAACAGACTATACTGTATACCGCCTCTAGACTGAGGAAGACAAGAAGAATATTGCCCGACTTCAGGATCTGATGGACAAGCTGCAGCTGAAAGTGAAATCCTACAAGAGGCAGTCTGAGGAAGCTGTGAGTGTGAAATATTCGACACATGCGACACAAATATGCGTCACACCAGTAACACCTTTGCTAAGACCAGAGGACCGACAGCATGTAGCAGCATGATTTAATGACTGTGTGGTTTACATCTCATACATCTGGCATGATTGTTCAAGACATGACAGCTTTAACTTTGTGCTTTCCAGGAGGAGCAGGCCAACACTCACCTGTCCAGGTACAGGAAGGTGCAGCATGAGATGGAGGAGGCTCAGGAGCGAGCTGACATCGCAGAGTCTCAGGTCAACAAGCTGAGGGCCAAAAGCCGTGAAATCGGCAGGGTATATTGATTTCTATTTCTTTTCGTTAGTAATAGACTCATACAATACAATAATATTCAGTCTTTAACCACTAACTAACCACTGACTGTGTCTTTTGTATTGATTTAAAGGGAAAGGAGGCTGAAGAATGAGCATGAGAAGACAAGACACAAGACAAGAAATCATAGAATATGATGTTTTTGTTTAATGTGTCGAGTGTGTAACAAGAAATAAATGTTCAAGCTTTTTTTGCCTTTACTGTTTGTCTTCCTAATTCCTAATGTTCAAATGATATTTGATATATATAATATACAAAGTTCAAATCAAAGAAAATCACTTCCAGTGTCAGAAATCAAACAAATCATCCACATTTTATCCGGAGACGTATCTAAATGCTAATAGTAGCACTGGAAATGAACTGAGTGGTGTATTTTGTATTTAAATTTGAGACGTGTAGCTCCATCATTCAAAATAACGTGGTTGTCAACTGTCGCCTCTTATCACTTAAAAGTTCTCTAGGTTACGATAACTGCAAATCTTCGTCTCATGGCGATAATGTTACTGACAGCCTAGTGACCTTACAGTTTTTTTATGTGCTTCAAAACATATGTTGCACCATGTCAACTTGTGGTCCCGTGATGAAAATAGACCTAGTGAACCACAACATGCAGAGATACTTCTGCTCTTGCATAAGCATAAGCAGTGATGGTCTCTGCTTAGGTAACTATACTGCAGGTTAACATTCATTATAAATCAATTTGTTGGCGATTAGTCTTTTCAGAATATAAATGCAAGCAAATATAAAGAAATACAACATTTTGCTTTTTCGCTGAATAGCCAATGACATTACCATTACGAGTCGTTGACTTAAAACGAATTGTACTTGTTGTGCAGGTTGAAGTAATATTATAGTACTAGTAATTTTAAGAAGATAAAGTTAAATAATAATAATTGACAAAAGGAATCAGGTTGACACATACTGTAGGTGTTTGAACAGATTTGGCCTTGTATTAAAAGCTTAGTCGTACATATATTTCACTTCTTGAATCCTGTTGTTGAGGGTTCCACTTTATAAAGGTTTTTATGAAGAGTGGACTGTAGCAAAGGACAGAGGGGGGAAATGAATCAGACCAAACTGCTGGGAGGAAAGAACAAAGATGAATTTATCTGGAAGAAGGACTACAAGTGCTTCCAGACGGGGTTGGGCATCATGATAATAAAAACCATGATAAGATATAAAATTGTCTACCATCAGAGATTAGACTAGATTTTGCTACCTCTTTAATATCTCTATTGTGGGCAAATCGGTGAGTTAGACTTTTCTATGTCAGCAATGTGACGAAGTACCTTCATTTGTCAGTTATTGAAATCACTTAATAACGTTCCAAACTGATCATTTCACTACAAAAAAAAAAATCTGAATTGAGTTTCTGGAAAATTCACTCAAGATGTGTATCGATATTGTATTATAAAACGACATCTACCGTGATAGACGATTTTATCCAACTCAGTATGTCTATCGAACATCGTGATTCCCATGTTGTATTTTAATTTTTCATTCTATTATTACTTTTTACTTGAGACCTAAGACTTGTTGGACAATCATAGAAGTGTCAAATTAGACAAAAGTGGTCGTTCATTTTGTCTTTAATTAATTAGTAATCCTTTAAAATTGTGTTTATCTGAAATCAAACATGTCAGCTCAGTGCTAGCAGTTGCTGCTGCAGAAAGCTGACACAGTAAGATTTGTCATGCAGTAAATAAACAACAGGATTTAAAAAAAATCTTATAAACTATGATATATTGATATAAGCATCAGTAGACCAATTTGTTATATTTGAACTTCATCTGCAGAACTACACTCCCATTTGAGCGTTGTAAATAACAGTGCCCTTTTGTCAAACAGGAGACTAAGACCACCAAGGAAGTGAGTGTTTTATATCAAAGGTTGTTCCACAGTAAGACTTGAGGCAGTGACAAATGGCTGAGCTCTGAGAACATTGCTGAGGAGACAGCTATATTTGTATTTCTTCCAAATAAGCACACCCGGGAGCATAAGAGATCGAGTATCACATTTTTATTGAATATATAGGCCTATTTTTTAGGGTGTGAAGTCCTCAGTATTTAGCTCCTAATGCCCTCGCCCCATCCTTGCCAGTTCAGTGTCATCTTTCAACAAGGAAAGAATGCAAACTACTACACATCATATAACATGATCCCCTCCTTCCCGCGTATGGGGAACAAACACTTGACTTAAGGGAAGGTCAAGCTGCAAGCCTGGCCTTGTCTTCAGTTCATCTGTCAGGACACACGCTACAACAAGACCATTTAAAGAAAGGGTTTAAAAATACATCCGCACCCTCGAGACAACACAAGTGCCTGTCCCGAAAAACCTGGAGACACAAATCTAATCACCTGTTCCCTGCAGATTCCACGTTGGACAATAGATCTCTAACCGACAGTTATAGAGTTCACTGCCCCACTGACAAATAAACCAGGACACAACAGGACATCCAGGACACTTTATGAAGCATGACATGTAGGACTGCTAAAGCTGCCAGACGAGTCTCGAGAGCTGTTGAATAGGTGATATAGTAGGGTCAAAAACATCAAACGGCAGTGGTTCGACCTACTGTACATATAAAGCTGTCTGTTGTGTTTAAACCTTGACTTTCAGCAGCACAGAGGGGAGATTAGAGGGTCAACATCTGAGCCCCCCCCCACTGACTGGTTATACTGTCAGAAATGCAGAGGTGTAACCCGATAGGCTGAAAAATATGGAGGGTGAAAGTGACAAAAAAAAAAATCAGATACAAAAACGTGTTTATTGTTTCAGTGAGCAATAAAAAATGACAGTGATTAAAAAAGGAAGTGAGGTGACTCGTGCTGATTTCAAGTTGTTCCTCATCCTTTGTGCTACTAGATTACCAATATGGTTATTAATTGTTTGGTTAGAGTCGTTTTTGCTACTGAAGTTACCGCTAATCTGAAACTCTTCTGAGGTTTGTCAGTAAACTTGTGCCCTGCTAACTGATAAACAAATGTAAGTAACAAAATGTAGTTGCATTAAACAATAAAAAGTAAAAAAAAAACAACAAAAAAAAAACATCTCTTGCTCTCAGTGATAAGCAACCCTCGGGCTGGTAAACAGCAAAGTATTAAATGAAAGAAACCTTTTTAATCAACAGTTTTTTTCAAAGTTTTTCTCCTTTTAAATTAATTTGCCATTTCTTCAGTCTTATCTTGCATTAGCGTGCTAATCTTAAACCCATAATCAGTGATCCAGGTATAAACTAAATGTCAAGTCAATTCAGTTTAAGTTCAAGTGGCAATTTGAGGCAACACAAACACGCATTAACAGTTCATTCACACAATCTAAAAATACCAATATAGGACGATGTTAGAAAGAGTTTAAATACACAAGGATTAATAACAGCGGCTAATCCATAGCTGCCCATGTCAGCCTGTAACAGTCAGAGAGGGTGAGAGTCCAGTCACTCTCAAAATGATCTTTTTTAATACAGACTAACAGACAGCAACTAAAAGACAAGTTACATTTGTTTGGCCTGTTATCTGAATGAAACATGGTGTAGTACAGTAAGTCTGTTTACATCACTCCTGTTCCTAAACACTGGTGTGTAAACAGCTGAGAAACACCATGCAGATTTGACATCTACTGTGTGAGCCAAACTCGGCGTGTATGTATTTGAAAAAAGAAAAAAAAAAGATGAACATCAACACCGACAGTGCGAAAATGTACATAATATCAGATTTCAGAGACGGTCCCTAGAAAGCTGAAGCCCTTTGACCTCCACGAGACCCAGCCAGACGACCCCTTTTTAGGATGGACACGTCTGTCATCAGTCTGAGCCCTAGGATTATCACACCCTCATAAACCACAGCGTAAATCAGACATCTGAGCCATCAGGTCACTAAATATGTGACAATTTGTAGATTTGTAAGAGTAGCTTGAACTTTTAGAGCCAATTGTGGGTCAAACATTGTGAAAACCAAACCTCAGATTGTGTTGGAGCACTGTCAGTAGGGGATTAATGGAAACCTGACGCGCTCCCCTCCAGACAGCTCTCTAGAAGTCATGTATAGTAATATCAGTGGCCAGAGGACATATACATGGCAACAACAATTTTTCACTTCTTACTTTGATAGAGTATGTCCAGATCATTTTTTTAAGGTTTATTACTGCCTCGTTAAATTATTTTTTTGTCTGGATCAGCCATGAAAAGTAGGTTTGTTTAGATGTGTTTAAAATGACTGTGTTGACACTTAAACACGCTTGTGAGAGTACCAAATTAGCACATAGTGTTTACAGATCTCCTTCCATCACATGACCCAAATCAAAACAAATAGCTGAGGCTCCACACAGGCTCCCTTCACCTTTCAGACATTATGAAGTTCAAGTTTATTTGTATGACACAAATTCATACAAAATGCCATTCGAAGTGCTTTACAGAGTGAAATATGAAAAGGAGAGAAGAGCGAAAGCACTAAAAACACCAGAGACAGAAAATGAATACATAGGAAAAGTTCTGATTAAGACACAAATAAATGACTCGGACTGAAGACTTGCTGGAAAGTAATACGTACAAAAATAGAACGAGGGCCCCTGCAGTCATCACCTGTCTGTTAATCAGGCCAATACGGCTGGGGAGCCTAAATTATTCCTCAGTAATTGCAAAAATTCTTTGGGATAATATGTCATTAGTCTAAAAACAGGACTGCTTTTCTTAGACCAGTTTAAATAATACCTGAAAAATCAATTCTGTTCCCAAAGAAAAACTATAAAACTGTAAAACACTGCTCTCTACTGTCTGTTATATCATGTATTATTTTGTTTAACTGGGTAATAATAACAGAATATAATAAACATTGTCAAAATTACAGACATATGGGTGACACTTTACTTTAAGTCTCCCTATTTAGCATTTATAAGCAGTACACAAACATTTAATAAATGCTTTATAACACACTATAATGTAGATGTAAGCAGCTAAAAAGACATTTTAAAGTGTTTATTAATGTACAGTATTTGTCAACAATTATAACTTCTCCTATGAAGACATATTTTAGATTATTCCAACTGTGTTTTACTATATTGTCGGTCATTATCTGTTTATACACCAGCCTCCACTTTAATTTTATCACATTAACTCAAAGTAAGGCTGCTTTCAGACAGAATCAGGCGTTGCGGCGATTAACCGCAGGGTTAGGCCCTACTCCAAGATTTCCCCCATTAGTTGTTATAATGAGATAATTAGACACTTTGGCAGGCATTACTGACATTCAAACTGGCGTGTTGATCTCTCTTTTAGGAGGTTTTCATGTCATAACACCATGCTGGCAGAATGTCACACTGCAGTTTTTGTATAAAAGTACAATATTTTGTATTAAATATTGTAAAATTTTGAGTTTTTGTGATATTTGCACTTGCAGCAAAAGCAGAAGTTTTGATCAGGCATACCAGCACCTAAAGTGCTTTGTAATGGACTTTTGCATCACCATTTGTTTGATGTTGGAGTAATTTTTTGCAGGACACTCATGTCATGTTTTACTGGATACATAAATACCTCACGGACGCATGAATGAAACAACAGAGGAAATTAAAGCGCTATAAATACGAGTATTGTCATACTTTCGATTGTCCATCATCCCTACAGAACAAATCTAATTAAGTTTGGGATTTGATAAAATGCAGACCTCAGCGTGTGTTTCTGCTATCAAGAGGTATCATCATTTTCACAGGTTCTTAGATTAGCAACTGTTAGGCCCAATTCTGCTCCTTTGTCACAGGAAAGACTTGCGAGGCTTCTGCAACAGAATACCAGTGACATATGAGCGCTTCTCCATGGCTAAAGCTGGATCCTCTGCAGTGCCAAGGTGCATTAAGGAGATTATCGTAAAGACCAAAACAATGTCTGAACTTCAGTAACCAATACGCCTGCCAGAACAATATTTACACAAGGTTAAAAAATGCTGCATTGTAAGGGTCTTGATCTATTTATACACTTTTAGATTCAGTCTGTAGTCTAACTTTGTCTATTGTGTGGCACCATTAGTCTTCCAGTAAAATAGTTTACAATGAGACATTTGTCTTATGTGCTCTCTCTCTCTCTCTTTAAATGCCCCAAAGGACATTGTGGCTTCTAAAACAAATCATACTGATTAATATTCTTATGAGTTACATCCCATCACCAAACAAAGTGGAGTTAATCTGGTGATGATACCAATTATACACACTAATTAACCATTATAATTTCTGTCATTCAAAGAACATATTTATTTCTCATTTAAATTCTTATCATTGTCTAAAACTTGCCTCTGTAAACCAGAGAGTCTGAAAGTGAAAGTGACAGGAGTTTAATCTGTGATAAACTGTCTGTCAGTGACAAAAGATGCCAGATATCTTATAAGAGGCAAAAATACTCAAGCAGAGAGCGTAAAAGTACATGACCAAATAAAGAAAGTAATTTCTGCTGAGTGAACACTGATCTCTCTATATAAGACGGGAGGCTGGACGCCCCCCAAGGACTGACAGCCGACCAGTCAAGGTGAGTGAGTGAGTCTTTTATTAGCAGGAGGCAAACCAGCAGCTTAATGAACAATGCAGGGCATGATCACTTATTGCCAGACACCACAAAGTGAATACAGAACTGTTGCATTTGTGCCAGGACTTCAGTGTGCAGTAAGTTCATTTTTTTATATGAAATTGTTTAATTACAGTTGTTAATTGGAACTATTTGTTTCTTTCTTCAGAGCCCTCATTAAACCATCAATATCTGTTCTTCTGAGGGAAGGGAAGAAGGTAATTTATTTCTTTCATCACTGTTTAATTTAGTCTAAAGACATTTTGAATCAATATCTGAGTAGTGAGCATATATGTGATAAGTCAGGCTTTGTTATATGATGTCTACATGTACATTAAACCGTAACTGTGTGTGGAAGGGTTGACAAATCAATTAACATAGCTAGTTTTTTGTGTGCATCTCACTCAGTTAATTATGTCTGCATCATTAAATAGAAAAAATAAATTGTCACTTTTGTTTAGTGTTATTGTCGTTTACCTTTTACGACAAAGTGCCTGATACTTTTTAACAAGGATTTAGTAGCACATGTAAGAAGTGATGGCATCAACAAAGATCATTTACAGTTAGTGGACAATTTAAGAGTGATGTCACTCTGTTGTTACAAACCTTAAAGCTTTTGTGTTTCACTTTCTCAATTATTTTGCATGAAACATAAGCAAAATATACCATTGTCCATTTTTCTCTGTTCCTCATTTGTGTAACGTTCATCACAACATTAACAGCATTTCCCTTTTGTTCAATAGTAAAGTACCATCATGAGTGAAGGTGTCAAGCAGAGAAGAATTAGTGACTGCTGTCCTCTTTATACTTACTTGCAGTAAAGGGTCACCATGAGTACGGACGCGGAAATGGAGTGTTTTGGCCCGGCGGCCCTTTACCTCCGGAAGACGGAAAGAGAGAGAATTGAAGCTCAGAACACTCCCTTTGATGCTAAAACGGCGTACTTTGTGACTGAGCCCAAAGAGATGTACCTCAAGGGGAAACTTATTAAGAGAGAGGGCGGCAAAGCCACCGTGGAGACTCTCTGTGGAAAGGTGAATAAAAAAATGTTTTGTCATCTCTGAATGAATTTATAGTTCACATCACTTTTAATGTCCCAGTGAAAACTGCTCATGTTCAAACATACGTCAGTGTGACAGACTGTGTGCTCCTCTGTGTGAGGTTTTCCTTTTTCTGTTTCAATCTAAGGAACACAATTAATTTTAAAAAGGTTTTGTTAAAAATATGTTGACATAACAGTGCATAAAGTGCATGCCTTGTGATGGAACAAAATATGTTCAGCACTATAATTTCTCTGTAATAAACTCTAAAGGGAAAGGTAAACAGATTTTAAACTGATGTTTTTTCGTGTTTTTATAAATCGTAACCTCTGGCTGTAACACAAATAATAATGAATACTGACCATAAAGTCCTGCGTTGTTTCGGTTCCTGTAACAGACCCTCACTGTAAAGGATGATGAAGTCTTCCCCATGAACCCTCCAAAGTACGACAAGATTGAGGACATGGCCATGATGACCCACCTCAGCGAGCCTTCTGTGCTGTATAACCTCAAAGAGCGCTACGCAGCATGGATGATCTACGTGAGTTTGACCTTATCACCACATCAGTAGCTGAAACATGACTACAGGAAGACGTGTGGCAGTAAAATTCCTCTCTGTCTCCACAGACCTACTCAGGGCTGTTCTGCGTCACTGTGAACCCCTACAAGTGGCTCCCAGTGTACGACTCAGTGGTTGTCGCAGGATACAGAGGCAAAAAGAGGATTGAGGCTCCACCCCACATCTTCTCCATCTCTGATAATGCCTATCAGTTCATGCTCACTGGTGTGTAAGAAATGTGACGAAACTTTGCACGTTTTAAATATAAAACCATGATCATTTGAGAAAAGAGCAACAATTACAGTGTATATCAAATGTTTTGAACTTTAAAAATGTATCTTGTGAAACCTATTAAGCAAGTAGCAGCTAACAGAAAGTCATTTTTTAGTTTTTAAATATTTTGACATTATAAGATATTATAACTCCACATCATTGGTGTACATTTTTAGCAATCCTTAGACTATACTATAAATAAATATTATGTAAATATCATACTTTTTTTTGTACAGACCGTGAGAATCAGTCTATCCTTATCACGTAAGTTTGCCAGTTTTACAAATTATTCACCTAACATACAGTAATCCTGAAATCAATGTAACTGCATGTCGAAGAAACGTTTCGGCTCACTGCATTTTTTAACATAAACTAAACAACATACAGTAATACTGACTGGACAGGATGCACTACACCACAAGCCTGAACAAGAGTTTCTTTCAGTGTTTGTTCGGTTCGACTAAAAAAAGATGTTTCTGGTGCTAACTGACCTGTTCTTATGCTCAAAGTGGAGAATCCGGTGCAGGAAAGACTGTCAACACCAAACGTGTCATCCAGTACTTTGCGACAATCGCAGTGGCTGGAGGAAAGAAAGTAGAGCACGTTCCTGGAAAAATGCAGGTAAACGAACACATCTGTTGAGTGTCAAAAAGTGGACATAGACATATTGAATGTGATCTTGGACGATCAGGTATGAAGCATTCATTTTTGTTTTCCCCTGGCTTGTTGTTTTTTTTTTAATGAAGGGGTCTCTGGAAGATCAAATCATTGCAGCCAATCCCCTTCTGGAAGCTTATGGTAATGCGAAAACTGTGAGGAATGACAACTCGTCCCGCTTTGTAAGTGTTTGTTAACCTGAGTCTTTTTAACCAGCATCACAATGCAGGAAGTTACAATTCTAATCTAACAGTCTTCTTTTGAATAGGGTAAATTCATCAGAATCCATTTCGCAACAACTGGGAAGTTGGCCTCAGCAGACATTGAAACATGTAAGGCTAGAAATGATAAAGCAGATACCTGAGTTTGTTTTTGTAGCTTCAGCTAATTGAACAGAACTGACTGCTGTCTTAACTGTGTGATTGTCAGATCTGCTGGAGAAGTCTCGAGTGACGTTCCAGCTGTCTGCTGAGAGGAGCTACCACATCTTCTATCAGCTCATGACGGGCCACAAACCTGAGCTGATAGGTGAGAGATTTTTTTAAAACTTTTTTTTAAAGGTCATTCAGTACCTGCTGCATAGTGTATATTTGCTTACAAGAATTAACCACATGTGCTTTCTTTTGTCAGAGGCTCTCCTGATCACCACCAACCCGTACGACTATCCCATGATCAGTCAGGGTGAAATCACTGTGAAGAGTATCAATGACGTTGAGGAGTTCATTGCCACAGATGTAAGAAAATTATCAAATCCACACCCTAAAAAACTGTATGCATTTAGGAATGTTTTAATTTGTTTCCTGGAGAGCAGAACTTATGACTTTCTTTGAATACTCACAGACTGCCATTGACATCCTGGGCTTCAATGCAGAAGAGAAGATGAGCATGTACAAGCTGACTGGAGCTGTGATGCATCATGGAGCCATGAAGTTCAAGCAGAAACAGCGTGAAGAGCAGGCTGAGCCCGATGGCACTGAGGGTGTGTTGCACTTTGCTTTTTTTCATTTATTAACAGCAGTACTTTTGCTGTGAATTCTGTATTCTCTCCAAAATGACATCTTATCTCTTAATCTTCTCTTTTTTTCAGTTGCTGATAAAATCTCCTACCTCATGGGCCTGAACTCAGCTGATCTACTGAAGGCACTGTGCTACCCGAGGGTGAAAGTCGGAAATGAGTTTGTGACTAAGGGTCAGACTGTGCCTCAGGTAAAATATTCACATACAGTACAGTCCTGTGAATCTTAACTATATAGTCTGTTAAACCTCTGAAAACTTTGAATCA
Source organism: Macquaria ambigua (assembly GCA_008360985.2). Taxonomy (NCBI): domain Eukaryota; kingdom Metazoa; phylum Chordata; class Actinopteri; order Centrarchiformes; family Percichthyidae; genus Macquaria; species Macquaria ambigua. Next base: position 52,531 of record VMKM01001203.1, on the reverse strand, counting down.
TTTTATTGTGCATTCTTACAACATCCGTATTAATGTTTTATCATTGTTGAATCTGTAAACTCAGGTCAACAATTCAGTGATGGCTCTCTGCAAGTCTGTCTATGAGAAAATGTTCTTGTGGATGGTCGTCAGAATTAATGAGATGTTGGACACAAAGCAGCCAAGACAGTTCTTCATCGGTGTGCTCGACATTGCTGGATTTGAAATCTTTGATGTAAGTTTGGTGATGTAATTCTTAATTTTTTTTAAATTTTTTTGATGATGATTTTGTTGTTAAGGAAGTTGACTTGTTACAAATAAATATTCAATTACTCCTCATTTCTCTTTTTGAAATCAGTACAACAGCTTGGAGCAGCTGTGCATCAACTTCACCAATGAAAAACTGCAACAGTTTTTCAACCACCACATGTTCGTCCTGGAGCAAGAAGAGTACAAGAAAGAGGGAATTGAATGGGAGTTCATTGACTTTGGCATGGACTTGGCTGCCTGCATTGAGCTGATTGAGAAGGTGAGCGACATGATGTATATGCAAAAACACAGAAAACTATCCTGACTATCTGCTTTTGTTTTAAATAATAATTTCATCATGACAGCCAATGGGCATCTTCTCCATCCTTGAAGAGGAGTGCATGTTCCCCAAGGCTACAGACATCACCTTCAAGAACAAACTGTATGACCAGCATCTTGGTAAAACCAAGTCCTTTGAGAAGCCAAAGCCTGCCAAAGGCAAAGCCGAGGCCCACTTTTCTCTGGTGCACTATGCTGGCACTGTTGATTACAACATCACCGGATGGCTCGACAAAAACAAGGACCCCCTGAACGACTCAGTGGTTCAGCTCTACCAAAAGTCTTCAGTCAAACTTCTGGCTCACCTCTATGCATCCCATGCCTCAGGAGAAGGTGCATTCTGTTACCTGTCTCTACATTATGAGATATTAAAAAGTGTAATATCTATAATATCTATAGGAATAAGTTGAATTTAATAATTTCAATGTAATTGTTGTTCCACTGACAGCTGAGGGTGGCAGCAAGAAAGGTGGCAAGAAGAAGGGTGGTTCCTTCCAGACTGTGTCTGCATTGTTTAGGGTAAGTTATATGAAAGAATGACTTATGTACTTCATTGCACTAATTTGGCACCTTTTGCAAATTTACAAATGTCCTTTTAATTCTTCAGGAGAATTTGGGCAAGCTGATGACAAATTTGAGGAGCACACATCCTCATTTTGTGCGCTGCCTCATTCCCAATGAATCAAAGACACCAGGTATGTGCTCTTCGTCCCAGTGTTGATGCATAATAAAGAAAGTCAAAGAAAATGAGAAAATGTACTACGTGATTTGTCCATTTCTTGTAACTAAATAATATATCAACAGGTCTCATGGAGAACTTCCTGGTCATCCACCAGCTGAGGTGTAACGGCGTGCTGGAAGGGATCAGGATCTGCAGGAAAGGTTTCCCCAGCAGAATCCTCTATGGTGACTTCAAGCAGAGGTAGCAGAAATATAATCCTGACAGTCATTGAAAAGTGTTTATCGTCGTCAAGCTAGTGTGTCTAACTGAATGAAATCTTTACTTTCAGATACAAAGTGTTGAATGCTAGTGTCATCCCAGATGGACAGTTCATTGACAACAAGAAGGCCTCAGAGAAACTGCTGGGATCCATCAATGTGGACCACTCTCAGTATAAGTTTGGCCACACCAAGGTAGAGTAAGAAATGCTTCTTTGGACAAGGCTGTGCGCAAAGAGGTATCATTTATTCATAAATGAAATAAAAATTATTATAATTATTGACTCTCAGGTATTCTTCAAAGCCGGTCTGCTGGGAACTCTGGAGGAGATGAGAGATGAGAAACTGGCTGAGCTCGTCACAATGACTCAGGCTCTCAGCAGAGGTTTTCTCATGAGGAGAGAGTTTGTCAAGATGATGGAGAGGAGGTACTGTGTCTGTCTGTTATTGATGTTGTCTAAATGTTAAAACATGTAAAGTCTGCAACTTTATTTATAGAATAAAGATTTTCTAACTCCATTTTTTCTTCATTTTCTTCAGAGAGGCCATTTACTCCATCCAGTACAACATCCGCTCATTCATGAATGTCAAAACCTGGCCATGGATGAAGCTGTACTTCAAGATTAAGCCTCTGCTGAAGAGTGCAGAGACTGAAAAAGAGATGGCGCAAATGAAAGAGGACTTTGACAAGACCAAAGAGGAGCTAGCAAAGGCTCTGGCTAAGAAGAAAGAACTGGAGGAGAAGATGGTTTCTCTGCTGCAGGAGAAGAATGACCTGTTGTTGCAAGTGCAGTCTGTAAGTAGTATCCTCACACTGCATGTGCATGTCTACTAAATATCTTACATCAAATTACTGCTTTGGCAATGACATGAACCTGTTTGCATTGACTTTTAGGAAGGTGAAAACCTCAGTGATGCAGAGGAAAGGTGTGAGGGGCTCATTAAAGCAAAAATCCAGCTCGAAGCCAAACTCAAAGAGACGGCTGAGAGGCTGGAGGATGAGGAGGAAATGAATGCTGAGCTGACCGCAAAGAAGAGGAAGCTGGAGGACGAGTGCTCTGAGCTGAAGAAAGACATTGATGACTTGGAGCTCACCCTGGCCAAAGTGGAAAAGGAGAAACATGCCACTGAGAACAAGGTTCATGTCTCTCATTTCAGATTAATAAACTGCGTTTATAAGAAATATACTTTGTCAAATATTAAATTATTTTATTTATATAAACTACTTAGGTTAAAAACCTGGTTGAGGAAATGACATCTCAAGATGAGACCATTGCCAAGTTGTCCAAAGAGAAGAAAGCCCTCCAAGAGGCCCATCAGCAGACCCTCGATGATCTGCAGGCAGAGGAAGACAAAGTCAACACTCTGACGAAGGCCAAGACCAAGCTGGAGCAGCAAGTGGACGATGTGAGTAATCAACATTTAAAAGCAAAAGTTAAACTTGCTAATGTAATAGTAAACATCTGTATTTTAAATTTGTTATTCTCATGATTTCTGTGGTAACAAGTGCAGTTAATACTAGAGGTCCCAGAATTCTTGGGGGCAGCAAACACTCCTTGAGCAGCTACTTTGTCAACAATTGAGTTTCAAAAATGGAGTTTGATTTTCTGAAAATCTTAAGGATTATAACTTTAATTTTATGAAACATCTATTTCATTGATAGCTTGAAGGTTCTCTGGAGCAAGAAAAGAAGCTCCGTATGGATCTCGAGCGAGCTAAAAGGAAGCTTGAAGGGGATCTGAAACTGGCCCAGGAATCCTTAATGGATCTAGAGAATGACAAGCAGCAGTCTGATGAGAAAATAAAGAAGTAAGAATAAATAAACACCATCCATCTACCTACTTACAGTAAATTATGTCATGAGAGGCACTACTTAAACGCACCTTTAATACACTGAATTCATTCTGTCCCCTCCAGGAAGGACTTTGAGATAAGCCAGCTCCTGAGTAAGATTGAAGACGAGCAGTCTCTTGGAATCCAGCTACAGAAAAAGATAAAGGAACTTCAGGTATAATTGGAGGCATTAGTCGAAGGCAATAGGAACACTCAAATATCTTGAACGATTTTCAGTTAAACTTTGTGTGTTTCAGGCTCGTATTGAGGAGCTGGAGGAGGAGATTGAGGCTGAGCGGGCTGCTCGGGCCAAGGTGGAGAAGCAAAGGTCTGATCTCTCCAGGGAACTTGAGGAGATCAGCGAGAGGCTCGAAGAAGCTGGCGGAGCAACGTCCGCTCAGATCGAGATGAACAAGAAGCGCGAGGCCGAGTTTCAGAAGCTGCGTCGGGATCTCGAAGAGTCCACCCTGCAGCATGAGGCCACCGCTGCAGCTCTCCGCAAGAAGCAGGCTGACAGTGTGGCAGAGCTGGGAGAACAGATTGATAACCTCCAGAGAGTCAAACAGAAGCTGGAGAAAGAGAAGAGCGAGTACAAGATGGAGATCGATGACCTCAGCAGCAATATGGAGTCTATCGCCAAATCAAAGGTGAGTGTGCTACATTTTCATAAAGGAAGCAAAAAATAGTGGTAATTTTTTTTTACTAATTAATGTTTTATTTTTCCAGACAAACCTTGAAAAGATGTGCAGGACATTAGAAGATCAACTGAGTGAGCTCAAATCCAAGAATGATGAAAATGTCCGTCAGCTAAACGACATAAATGCACAGAAAGCAAGACTTCAAACTGAAAATGGTATGAATATCATGGTCATTATTCTGCAGAAACTGGACTCCTACACTAGGAACCAAATCTGCGTCATAATATTAACCACTCCAACATAAGAATACTAAAGTCCCTCGTGTGATGCTAAATGCTAGTAGTAGCAAACTAGTAACATACCTGCTATTGTTTATCCCCTATTTTGTAACAACCCTATTCTATTCCCTTCACTGTCTTCTACCTAAATTTAAGATTTTGTTGCACATTGCACAAATCAGCATATGACACTTGCTGCCCAGGAGCAAAACCTTTCTTGCATGATAATGTGAAAACTGTATATACATTATTAAGTTAGTTTTGCAGTTTTGCTCATGTACATTAAGTTAATAAATGATTTGATTAGGTGAAAATTCGCGTCAGCTGGAGGAGAAAGAAGCTCTTGTTTCTCAGCTGACAAGAGGCAAGCAGGCTTACACTCAGCAGATCGAGGAGCTGAAGAGGCACATAGAGGAGGAAGTTAAGGTAACATGAAATCAGCAGGATAATCACAGAGGAAAAGGCCACCAGACGATTGGTATCAAATATTAATCAGGTGCTCATTTGGATCATAGGCCAAGAACGCCCTGGCTCATGCTGTTCAGTCATCTCGTCATGACTGCGACCTGCTCAGAGAGCAGTATGAGGAGGAGCAGGAGGCCAAGTCTGAGCTGCAGCGTGCGATGTCCAAGGCCAACAGCGAGGTGGCTCAGTGGAGAGCCAAATACGAGACTGATGCCATTCAGCGCACTGAGGAGCTGGAGGAGGCCAAGTAATGAACAGTCCTGAAATCACACTGTTTCAACAAGCAACATTGACTTCTGTAAATCCTCATAAAACCTGTGTACTAAATGTTTTAACAGGAAAAAGCTTGCCCAGCGTCTTCAGGATGCAGAGGAATCCATCGAGGCTGTGAATGCAAAATGTGCCTCTCTGGAAAAGACAAAACAGAGACTGCTGGGTGAAGTGGAAGACCTGATGATTGATGTGGAGAGAGCTAACGCTCTGGCTGCTAACCTCGACAAGAAGCAAAGGAACTTCGACAAGGTTGGATATTTTTGTATAAACATACGGTTTTGACTGGTGACATGAGGCGACAAAAAACACTCAATTGTTTGTTGTACTATCAGGTTCTTGCAGAGTGGAAGCAGAAGTATGAGGAGAGCCAAGCAGAGCTGGAGGGATCTCAAAAAGAAGCTCGTTCTCTCAGCACTGAGATGTTCAAGCTGAAAAATTCATATGAAGAAGCCCTGGACCACCTGGAGACCCTGAAGAGGGAGAACAAGAACCTGCAACGTAAGACAATTAATTTTCCTCAACAAATATGCACTCCAAACACCAAGTCAATCTATCTCTTATCTGAAGTATCTCTATTATTTTACATTTTTCACATTGCTTAATATTCTAAAATGTATACTTTATAAATCTGCTCCAACAGAGGAGATCTCAGACCTGAGTGAACAACTTGGTGAGACCGGTAAGACGATTCATGAGCTGGAGAAGGGAAAGAAGACAGTGGAAAGTGAGAAGACAGAGATCCAGACTGCTCTGGAGGAGGCAGAGGTAAAACTGAATCATATCAATCATTATAGCTTAGAGTTACAGTGTTAGTGGCAGTAGAACTACCTTGTTCAAATCACTTAGCCATTGTACAAGGGGAGATGTATAGGTCAAATTCAAATAAAAATGTGAGGTATAGATACAAAATCTAAAATAACGCAAAAAGAGAAAGAATGTACAGTTGTGTATTCCTGTTTCTGTTGTAGCTGTGAGACAGTTTTAAAATGTTAGCTGAGCTTTAGAGCACACCTGTGTGAGACTCATCTTGTAAAGGTGCTGGACTTGACACCTCAGTGCTATTTTTCTGCACTGTGACTCAGCCTCGGTTTCTGCATTTTTAATGAAGGAACTGCTCTGTGCTCTAGTTGATAAAGGTCACACTTGTTTTACAGGCAACCCTGGAGCATGAGGAATCCAAGATTCTCCGCATTCAGCTTGAACTCACCCAAGTCAAGAGTGAAGTCGACAGAAAAGTTGCAGAGAAGGACGAGGAGATTGAGCAGATCAAGAGAAACAGCCAGAGAGTGATTGAGTCCATGCAGAGCACTTTGGATGCTGAGATCAGGAGCAGGAATGATGCCCTGAGAATCAAGAAGAAGATGGAGGGAGACCTCAATGAGATGGAGATTCAGCTGAGCCATGCCAACCGCCAGGCAGCTGAAGCCCAGAAACAGCTGAGAAACGTGCAGGGACAGCTTAAGGTACATCCACTGAAGGATTTGTTGAAGAGCGTCTTGCTTAAAAAAGTAACTGAAAGTGTTTGCTGATACATCTATCATCAATGTTTTACAATTCAGGATGCCCAGCTGCACCTTGATGACGCTATTAGAGGTCAGGAAGAAATGAAGGAGCAGGTCGCCATCATGGAGCGCAGGAACAACCTGATGCTGGCTGAGATCGAAGAGCTGAGAGCTGCTCTGGAGCAGACAGAGAGAGGCCGCAAAGTGGCTGAACAGGAGCTGGTCGATGCCAGCGAGCGTGTGGGGCTGCTGCACTCTCAGGTAAATAAAGATTCAAAGATTCACAACATGTGGTATCAGCTCAAAGGCTGACAGAGAATTTAAACTTTGTTCTTCTATAATTCAACACACGGAAATTCATTTTTGCTTATTTAATAATAGAATACCAGCCTGATCAACACTAAGAAGAAGCTGGAAGCTGACCTTGTCCAGATCCAAGGTGAAGTGGAAGATTCTGTCCAGGAAGCAAGAAATGCTGAAGAAAAGGCCAAGAAGGCCATCACTGATGTGAGTCATCCTGATGCATTTCTATGTAACTGAACACAAAGTATAGAGCACAATATGTCAGTGCATAACATCACACTTTAGGCTATTTGTCCTCCATTTCTAGTGCTCTAGCATTCAAAACATTAGACTGCAATAGGCTCATATCCAATAATAAAAAACTCAACAACATTTCAGGCTGCCATGATGGCAGAAGAGCTGAAGAAGGAGCAGGACACCAGTTCTCATTTGGAGAGGATGAAGAAGAACCTGGAGGTGACAGTGAAGGACCTGCAGCATCGCCTTGATGAAGCTGAGAATCTGGCCATGAAGGGCGGCAAGAAGCAGCTCCAGAAACTGGAGGCTAGGGTAAAGTTTTGAGAATTTGATCTCAACTTTTGTTTGAATATTAAAATCTCGGCCTCTCAGTAACAGCATACATTGTTCATATTTCAGGTGCGTGAGCTTGAGGCAGAAGTTGAGGCTGAGCAGAGACGAGGAGCAGATGCTATCAAAGGTGTTCGTAAATATGAAAGAAGAGTTAAGGAGCTCACCTATCAGGTAGGAAGTTTTTTTTGTCTATTGATTGGTGCAGTTGTCTGACAATGGTGCAAATGAATACATTTCAATCATGAATTCATCTTAATTGCAGACAGAGGAGGACAAGAAGAATGTCATCAGACTTCAGGATCTGGTGGACAAGCTGCAGCTGAAAGTGAAGGCCTACAAGAGACAGTCTGAGGAGGCTGTGAGTCAGAAACTTGTTATAACTTTTTCACAGTTTTGCCTCAAATAAAGTTGCATTCAGTACACTGAGACCTGGAAACAGAAAAACACAACCACACTCTTCTTTTAAGTCTGTAAAACAGTCAAACAGTAAAACAGTCAAACTGTATTACCAGAATCAGTAAATCTCTGTATCCTCAGTCCTGGTGGATGTTGACTCCATTGTTGAATTTCCTCACAGGAGGAGCAGGCCAACACTCACCTGTCCAGGTACAGGAAGGTGCAGCACGAGCTGGAGGAAGCCCAGGAGCGTGCTGACATCGCTGAATCTCAGGTCAACAAACTGAGGGCAAAGAGTCGGGAAATTGGAAAAGTAAGTAGCACATAAAACTCAGGCAGTGAGCTGTTGTGACAGTTCAAAATGGTGATTGATAATCTTACAGGAAAACAATGTAATTGATTTCATGAACTAATGCTGACCAAGTTAAAGCTATATACAAAATATTTTCTCTGCATCAGTCCTGCAAAGTTTTCCTGTCATTCATTATTTCTTCTTTCCATTTTCTGTCCATTTTAGGGAAAGGAGGCTGAAGAATAATCTGCAACCTCTTTGAGAGACACAAATGAGAATCATAAAATATGATTCTTTTCATTGAACTGCTCTCATTAAACATTGCAGATCCATATTGAATAAATTTTGTTGCCAGTCTGCTGCCTGAAAACCTTTCTTTGCACAACAAAAACAAAAGTACCACCACTTGGTTTATCCAAGAGAAATAAAGAGCAGGTTGGGTCTTTGTTGTTACACTGGAGGACTGAAAAATCACTCCTTTGTAGTAAAAGTAGTAGTAGTAAAACAAACATTAGTTAAGTATGTTGTGTCATTATAGTTGTGTCATTATGGTATTGAGTTTGGGTGCCATGTTGCTCAGCCTGGGATCTGAATCTACAAATCAAACTTGCATAATTTGCCCTCAATAGCCATATTTTGACAAAAAACACATTCTTCTTTTTTTTCACGTTATTTGCTACATTTTAATTATTCATAAGATATTTTGTTGATGAGTGATAAACAGCATTGATGCCATTGTTGTGCCTAAGCATTCACATGGTAACAATTACAGTACAATTGCATTTGAACCATAGACTATGGACAGAACCAACTAAGCAGCAGCCTGTTAGCTTAGCTTAGCTTAGCACAAAAACAGGAAGCAGGGGAAACAGCTAGCCTGGCTCTGTCCATCCAACTGTAACAAAGTCCACCTACCAGCACCTCTAAACCTCCCAAATTAACACGTTATATCTCAGCTGTTTAACTTGTATAAAAACCGAAGTGTTAAAACGACACGTTCTGGTTTTACCAGTTTCATTTGGTTATTCTGTGCCTGACTATTTCCTGGCCGGGCGCAGTAACTTCCTGGAGTCAAGTCGTCGCCATGAGGTTGCCAGGCAACCAGCGGAGCTCCAAACTCTCTGCAAGAACGCACAATTGAAACGGATAACTACCGCTTTAAGTAATACTCTTGCTTTCATCGTTATAACAAAACGTTTTATGGTAATGATTTTAAAATAAACATCCTCATCATTATCTGTCACATTACCTGTACAGGGTTTCTCTCACCTTGACTACTGGGCAGGTCTACATGAGATGAAGTGTTCATCCTGCACAGCTGTGAAAATGCAGCACACACTTTAACAACACAATCAGATTCTCGTGGCACTAATCTGAACTGTAACATACGGAGACAGCAGATGCAACATTTTTAAAGAGAGATCATAATGTCCAAACGGGGAGTTAAGTGGTCGTAGAGATGGAGTGTGTTTTGCTTGTTGCATCACTGCTCTTCCGGACAGCAGAGGAGAAAAATTAGCTCCACAAATCCTTTGGGGTACAGCAACCATTCAGTACTTAGTGCTTCCTCTTTGGGGAGCCATTTCATTAACATCGTGACAAACGACAGCTGCCTTTCTCCCACCACTAAACTCAGTGCACCTGTTTGCTCCTGAAGCTGTGGCACCAGACACGACTATACTACTATGTTATTGTCTTGCTGCATACACAGGGGCCAGTTGGGTATTTTACAAGTATTTGCATAGTTAAATTCTGTATTTTGGTCCTTTAGTACCATATTAATATCAACACACAGCTAATAAGTATGGTATATTTCAGTAGAAGATTTCTCTGAATATAGAGCCCCTCCCAAGTAAATGTGTCCATGTCAGAAAAAGAATGAATCCACGAAAAAGAAACCTGCTTTACATCTCAGTCCTGTTACACTTAAATACTGACACTGAACTATGCTCTCTCAAACATAATGCAGAAACATTTAGTTATAAGCTGCTCGACTATAGACTAAAAATGGCAAATTAAAATTTATAGACAACATCTGATGCTACAACAGACTCTAGATCTCCTCTTTAATAAATAAATTAAAACAGTTTTACCCAAAATGAAGTCATGACCTACATCAATCCTCTTCCCTCCTGAAAGCTTCATCTGTTCAGTGTCGCTGATGTTCAGCTTATGAGAGACGAGCCTCTAAGGTCTGCTGGTTACACTCACATGATGCATTGAAAAGACAAGATTCAAACTGCTTTGCCAAACACTGATGGTCTGATTCAATAGCTAAATCAGATGGTGTATTTCTCTTAATACATAACAAGGCACTATGCCTGCTGGATAGAAGGTTTCACTTAATCCAAACAAGACTACTGAGAGCAGCTGGCCCTGCAGGACTGTTGGTGAATCTGTTGGTGAGGAGCCAAGACATCCCACAACACCCGTCCAAAGCTTTTTGTGTCTGGAGGTGGCCAGCGACCTATCGACTTTCCTCTGAAGACCTCAGCTTACTGTTTGATATTTTTACTGACTGACATTATGAGCAAATGCACATGATGAATCATGCAAGCTGCTTGACTCTTGTATTTCTTTTCTGGTCCTTGCCAGAAAACTCTCACCAGCTGACACCAAAAACACAGTCTCTCTGCATTAGAAAATGGAAACATACTGGGGTGATACAGTAGCTCCAGGTCAGCTCACTGCATTGCAAACCTACAGCAAAGTGCCAGGACATAGTTGACTTCCTGAGAAGCTCACCTGCCTTACCTCTACTTAACTTTAAACATTTAAAGGGCACAATGAAAACAACTTTTCTCACGTGTCTGTCTTGTGGCTGAGGAGTCCAGAGGGCAAAGGTCACTTTTGATCTTAATAACGCCACATTTCTTTTGCTACTTAACCAAAAACATCCAGTTGTCCATGTACAATATCTGGAAATGAAGCTATTTGTTAATCTGCCATGGTGGAATAGAGCAAAGAGCAGCAACGTATTTTCATTTAGTTCTGAAATCAGTTGAGACAAAATAATTCCCCAGCAATTTTGATAATCGATTGATCATTTAGGTAATTTATCAAGAAACAAAGAAATGTTACAGACATGATCTGGTTCGGTAAGGATTTACTACTTCTATCTGTTTTATATCATTGTAAACCGAATATCTTTGAGTTTTTCACTTTTAGTTGACTAAAACAACAATGTGAAGACGTCGGCTTTGGCTGGAGGAACCTGTGATGGGCATTTTCTTTCTAAACAATTAGTGGAAAAAAGAATTGAAAGATTAATAAATATTAAAAATAATCCCTTTAGAAGAATCAGTTCATGTTACTGGTGTTTGTGGATTTCATAGCATAGTTTATGTTTTGTTGATGCCTGAAGAAGATTCTTCTTTTCATTTGGCAAAACAATCTCAGTTTCAGTTTTTTTTAGGGCACTGCAGAAATTAACCAGCTGTTTTTTGTGTTTTTATTACCAGCAGCCAAAACTAGTCACTATGCACTTTTCTTTTACTATAAAATCATACCAGTAAGGCAGCATAGACTTAATATGTTGGATTCCTTTAAAGGCTCCTATTACAGTAGAGTTTCTTCCCTGTTTACTTTCCATGAACAAATCCTCTGGAGAAATGACCAGATGTTTTTTTTTTTTGTTTTGTTGTTCTGAGTCACTTTTTTTTACTTCTTCATATTGTCTTCTTCTCTGTTGGGATGGGAAGAGCAAATGAGAGATTACTCTGAAATAATATACAAAGAAAAGATTTGTCTAATTCATGTAACAGTAAATACCAGCAGTATACATACATGTGGAGTCCTCATCCGCCTGAAACCTGTCACCTGGTGAAGTGCTTTTGGCTGTAAATGAGAATAAGTGCACTTTAGTAGCTTGGACTGAAATGTAATGATGATGTGAGACTGTATGAAATCATGTGTTAATAAATATTAACATGATTAGTCTAGAAAATAAAAGATCAGCGAAGAACAATAACGATTCAGAGCTGAAGTGAAAAATATCAATAGCATTTAATCACCAAAGATATAAACATTTAAATATCCATTTTGTAATGTGACTGACAAAATCTTTACAAAGTTAGCCTTCATTTTCCGCTGACTGCTTCACATCGTCTGTACAAAAATGAGGTGGCATTGGAGACTGGCACAAAGAGAGGAAACTGTCCCGAGTAAACGACAACGGCAGCAAAATGAAAAGCAAAGTTACAGCATAAACATTAACATTCTTATCTTTTGATACTCAGTAAATAAAAAAAAAAGGACAAAGACAAACAGCAAATATGTTTTTTTGTCTGTTTTGCAATTTTTTTGTAAACTGCTTAGTGTGCCCACGCAAGCTTCAAACACATTCAATTCCCAATTCACAATACCCAAATAAATAACCAAATGAAAGAATCCATAATCAAATTAAATAAGCAACACTAAAATCTATTTCATAAACAAAGATAATTAATAAAGGGGTGTCCCCACACATGCCACTGCCTTGTTTGTTTGTTTTACAGACGTTTAAATGCATAAATCATTTCCAGCGTTTTTGTGTCACTTTCTTCCTAAATAAATAAAGTTGAATCAGGCAGTATGTTGCTCATAACTCTACACGCCTCTGTGCTTTTACTTGCTGCAAAATACCTAAATTGCAAACACTGACAGTTATTGTAGGCTTCACTGAAGTCAAACTTTCAGCTTCGTTCGTTTACACACAGCAAAGAGCTCTGAGGCCTCAGAGGGCGCCCTCGCTTCTCCCCACAGTGCTGGAGAGCCGGATGTGGACGGGAATGTAAAATATCCATCAGACTATTTACACAAATCTGTAAATTGTTCAAAATATCATGCAAATAAATACCGCTAATTTAAAACGAAACTACAACACTGACCTCAACAGTAGTAATATATTGTAGGCTATAAAGAGTTTCACAAAATGTCTTTCCTTCAATGTACAACAGTGTTGTTTGAGTAATGCAATACGGCCTAAAGTTAATACTGCAGGTCTCAGAGTAAAAGCTTTGTTTTTTTTGTTCCTTTTTTTTTCTGAAGCAGTGTTTTTGCTGAGGTCTCCAAACAGTGTTGAGCTTTAATCTGCTTCTCCGGGTCCCCCACCATGCTCGGGTACAGCAGAGAGATGCACAACAGTAGGTATACTGTACATAAACATTCACTCGTTTCAGTCAGTCCTAATGGAAAAGTACATGTTTCCGACAGGCTTCAAATATAGAATATACAGTGTGCAGATGGGACGAAGTAAAATCAATGAAAATGGACAGTGTCTGTGCTTTGATTCGAGGCTGAACCACAGTGTAGAGATAAACGACACGTAGCAGAAGGGCAGCAGGGTTCGTCTCTCCATGAGAAGGCAGGAGGGGAGGCCAGCTGCTCGACACACCTCTGTTGTGCTCTTTCACAACTGCGCTGTGCTCCTTTTAAAAGGTTCCATAAGTTCATGGAGAGCATCGTTTTGTTCCCTGACCGAGAAGTCCATTTAGAGCTGAACCTCTGCAACATTGCAGGATGAACGTCCACACGTCTAAGATCCAAACGTTCCTGCCATCCAAAATGAGTGCAACAAGGCACTGCAGGGTGGAACACCAGGCAGATGGAGAAAAACAGCATTTTACAAATGTTTTGTCAAAAAAGATTTTTAAAAATATCCCCCATTAACTCTTTAACCAGATCAAATGGTAACACAAAAAGACACCAGGGGCTGACGAATCACTGTGGTAAAATGCTTTCGGGGTTTTATCATGCATAACTTGTAAAGAATAAGACAGTGATACGTTGTTAGGTTACAAAGACTCTACCACCATTCAGTCTTCTTCACTAGAATTCATTTTAATTATATGAAGTCCCCCTCGACTCCAAAAGTGTCCAGCAGTTAAACTTCTGAACTGAACAATATGAGAAAGAAAAAGCTGATTTTTAACAAGGTAATTTATCTTTTTTTGGTGGAAAAAACACACAAACTATTATTCTAAACAGAGCATTTTTAAAACATGTCTGGAGGGGATCTTTAATAGCGCAGAATAATGAACACATTTAATGCAGCTTAACGTCACACATGCTGTGGCCTGTTTGTCAAAAGAAGTGATAGATGGAGAGTTTGGTGAAAACAGCCTGTGAGGCTACTGAACATCCTGCTCACTGTAAACTACAGACCTTTGTACATAAAATATATGTTACAGATTAAAAGATTTTAAGCTTAAAAGATTAATTGGCAACTATTTTGATAATCAATTAACTGTTTGAGTCATTTTTCAAGCAAAAATGCCCCACAGTTGCTTGTTCCAGCTTGTGCAGTGTGAGGATTTGATGCTTTTCTCTGTTTTATATCACTTTAAACTGAATATTTCTGGGTTTTTGGACCGCTGGTCAGACAAAACTAATCTTTTAAAGACATCAGCTTGGGCTCTGGGAAACTGTGAAGGGCATTATTGTTGATATTGTATAGACAGAACAACTCATTGTTGATTAATTGAGAAAATAATGGGCAAAATAAAACTCTAAAATAATGAAAATAATCGCTAGTTGCAGCCCTAATATATGTTGGGTGTATTATTCCTGTGTTTTGGAGTTAATGTTAAACTGGTACGCCTGTATACACATCACATCATACAGAACATTAAGAGTTTTAACCCTAAAATAAACAAAATAAACTGTACAAACTAACCTACTGGCCAGACATTTCATTGTGACTAAATTGCTTCAAGTCTTCATCAGTTTGTACAAAGTTGAATCAGGCGTCACCGTCATGACGAGGTATGCATGATAAAAGGAAAATATTGTGCCGCAGCGAATCATCACTTTCAATGAGACATCAGGGGGTTCTCTCAACAGAGGGTCAAAAAGCATCACATACTGATAACATATTGATAACACCGAAAGCTGTTCAGAAGCTACATTCCCCATACAGAAGCATACATAAGTGCATAAATTCAGGTTTTACAAATAGTGGCGATACAAGGTACAAAAAAAAAAAAAAAATACATAAAAAAGGGACAGAGAGCTTCCCTTCGATCAAACAACTGATGTAATACATTTAAAAACATGTCGGCCACACACTGACGTCTGCGCATGTCCTGTGCTATAAAACTACATATAACACTGCATGTCAATGACTTCAAATCTGAATCTGATGAGAAATTGATGGTCATGATAATTACTGCTAGAATAAAGCATCCGGTTATCACAGCAGTATTGCACTAAACCATGCAGTGGTTTGGAGGATTCACTACCACGTTACTGTAACAAAATCACTGTTAACATTTGATCATTTTGGTCTGTTTGTGTCTGATTTTACACCCTTTATCAGTTCTCATCACCTGGAAGCACTTCAAGATCATACCGAGTCTCTGTGGAAGCATTTCACCAAAACAAACCTTGACTTTAACAATCCTTGTATCAATGACACTGCACGGGCGCTTCATCACTGATATGTGTTATGAAGAGTCAAGTCTACCAGTGGTATTTCTCATCATACTGGCTTTTTTCATCTGTTGCCTTATAAGTCAAAGTTCTCTAAGAAAATATTTTTAGGGGAAGAAAAAATACTTTTCATCTAAATTCTGTCTGAAATCTGGTTAGATTTAAGAGACAGGGCGAACATGAGACGGCAGAGGGAAGTCATTCTGGGTCGTTGTCATGTATGGTACATTTTATAGTACTGAAACTGTCTTGGCAAAGGTCAGAGGTGGATTGAAAGACACTGAAGTGAATGTGAGGTCAAGGCCCGGATCTACTATCATGTAAAAGCTGCTGTAGGTGCAGGAGCTCCTTTTTGTGCAAAGACATTTACTACGACCGGACATGCAGATGAAAACTGGCTTAGATAATTCATTTTGAATTTCACAACACCAACAAAAGCAGAAGTTGCCAGAAGCAGCAGCGTCCGAGGAGTCTGAACTGTGAAGCTCAACCAGCAGCAGATTCTGTCTGTTTATTTACATTTTCATTCATTTGTGTAAATGCCTTGGATTGCTTTACCCAGCAGAAACTGTAAATCCATAAGCATTTACTATTGAGGTGGGCCTCATCTAATGAGCCACAGTGACGGTGAAAGATCTAGAAACTCTGAATACTGTCTCTACAGAGTTGTTGTATCACTCAGCTGTGTTCGGCCAATCACGGAGCTCCTCTGGTTAATACCCCGGGTATGTGGTGGCGTGTGCAGCGTTAGAAAGTAACTCAGTACATTTACTCAAGTACTACACTTTGGGTACAGTGTTGAGGTTGCTTGTACTTTACTTAGAGTAATTCCATTTTATGCCACTTAAAGGTTTCCTGTAGAGTTTTTGACCACTAGTAGCGCTACGGAGCAATATTTTTGTAAGTGGGTCCCCGTTTTGCTGCTCTGGTGCACGCAGGTGACGCGATACACAGTCCTGGTTTTGGTTTCACACTATTTCACTGATCTAGCAAGTAAACATGGATGTAAACAAAGGAGTTTAAAAATAATGTTTTTAAAAATCCGCTTTTTTTATGTGGCAGGAAATGCATTCAACACGTTAGTTGGACCTCAAGAATGTGTTTTGGTGAGAAACACTGATTGTAAACAAACTTTGTTTGCAAGAAAAATCCACAGAGCACCTTTAATACTTCTACTCCACTATATCGCAGAGGGAAATATTGTACTTTTTACTCCACTACATTTATTTGACAGCTGTAGTTACATTTTATTTTATTATTTTACACAGAAAACCTATTCTGGGTTTTTAAAATGACTGTTATAAATACAACTACTTAACAGTAACTAACAGTACACAAAGCAGTGAAAATTAGCTCTGTCTTGATGAGCTACAACATTAAAATGCTGCTCACATGTTAATACATCAGTAATAATAATCTGATAATATAATTCTGCTGTCAAATGAGTATTTATACTTTTAATACTTTAAGTTAATTTTGTTGCTAATACTTCCCTACTTTTACTTGAGTAAAATCTTGAATACATGACTTTTACTTGTATTAATACAGTTTGGTATTGCCACTTTACTTAAGTAAAATATCTGAATACTTCTTTCCACCACTGTGTATTTACCACAAAGCAAATAAACTGAGTTTTTAGACATTGTGATTGACGTCTGTTCCAGCTGGGTGATTATTTACTGGCCCGTTAGAAGTACATTTCAGCTGCCTCCCTGACGTTTTGGTGATTGTTTACATGGCTGAGCCCGTGTGCAAAAATGTTAAACATGCTCATAGTTTAAGTAGCATGCACACTCAACACATTCTCATCCTATATTTTGCACTCAAGCCCTGAAACACCAACAAATGCATAAGCAATAAGGCAAAAAAACACCAAGAGCTGATCCACGTTTTTTTTTTCCCCCAAGCACAAATGCGCTTTGGGCCGTTTGTAGATCAAAAAATAATAATTTTGCAGTTGCTGTTTGATCTGACCTTCAGTAGATCCGAGCCTAAACCCAAAGAGATGAAAGATGTCAGTTAGAGTGTTTGCACGTGTCAGAGATGAAAAAGAGGCAGAATAAGCTGAATAAAGAGAAGGACTCCTATGGAAGACTGCAGAGCATGACCCCGTCCACACTCTGACGTGTTTTCCTGCAACGAGAGTTAACAATAAATCCTCTTTTTCAGAGCAAATGATTCATCACTTGTACATTAAGAAGATTCTTGTGGTTGTAATTTGTGCCTCATTTCTAAGTGGGAGACTTTGGGCATTTTTGCATGCACATAAATTCTATTTTGTAGAGAAATTAGTATCGCACAAAGAATAATTTAATTTGCGCAGACAAAACTCTATTCTGGTTTCCAAAGCAATTCAACCATCCGACAAGCAGCTCTGATGTAGCATAATGGCATCTTTACTAGGAAAGAAGGGAAGTGACACATAGCCACACATAGTTCATACAATTTTAGAAACATACCTCGTCTTATGAAGCTTTATGAAATTGCGGTTGTAAGTTAGCCTGTGCTTTATTAGATTTGCAACCTAGCTATCTTGGTAGGGAGTTAGCTAACTTCTGCCAGATAAGCAGTAGCTAAGTAAGCTAGTTAGCTAACTTGATAATTGCTAGCTTCACGGCATTAACGTAATTCCTTTTAAAAAATGAATTACTGTTAACCACCTTATGGCGTACTTTTAAAATTAGATGTAGCACATTACGTATAAGAAATCATATGTTAGATTTATTTAAATTTAGTGGCTCAGTTAAAGTTATTTTTTTAAAGAACTACATTGATGATTGTAATGCCTTGGCTGCGTAGCTGGAATCATCAAGCTAGCCAACTAGCTTAGTTAACTACTGTTTATCTGGCAGAGATTAGCTAGCTATCAAACAAGATAGCTAGGAAGAGAGACTAACCTACAAGTAGAGTTTCATAAAGATTTGGGAGCGCACAGAGCCACGACACTGAGCGAGAGAGGTTTTCATTATGTGCTTATGTGGATAATAGCCAACGCACAAATAATTTTGTTGAATAAAAATATAAAATACAAATTTTTGTTTGTTAAAATGAATACTTTCTCTACAAAATATAGTTACTGTAATTTTTTTTTCCTGTGCTCGAAATGTCCCATCACATACACAGGATTGAGGCACAAATTTAACACCATACTTTTAGTGTATCTACTCACTAAGGCACTGTAGTCAAAGCAGGAAGTCGGGCCTTTACGATATCGTGCGTTGCTCAGTACTTCGCATGGATTCTCCTCCTGAACTGATTGTTTTTAGTTAAGGGAGGTAACAGTGAACTTACCTGCCACACAATTTCCACCTCCAGCACAAACACAGAGTGTGTGTGCATGAAAAGGATACACTCTGTCCTGACCTGTGTCAACCTCTCTATCTCACATGAGCTGCAGGGGAGCGTCTCGGCGACCACAAAGAGGAGGTTGGTGTTTTCTATCCGCTTCGCGTGGAACAGCCTATGGGAGACAGTGATGGATGTTTAGCCAACTTCATACAGTGTGTACAGTACAGTATACGTATGAGAGCACAAACACACCGCAATCACATTCTGCTGACGCTCCAGAAAAACACACCGTGAGCAGTTTCCACAGTCCTGCAGCACGTTGTAGGAGTTGGTGGTGTTTGTGAAGTAGAACTGGCTTTGGATGGTCACACAGCTGCTTTCTTTTGTCTCAAAACCTTCTACCAGGACATCATCTAGAACAAAAAACAAATTTAGCATTTTATATAATGTCTATAACATTCTTAAAGCTCATTTTTGTTTTTTAGCCAAGACTAATTTGGTTTAAAGAGATTTTCACCCAGACATATTCATCTAAATGTTGCTGTTTCCTGGTTCCCTGGTGCAAGAACACACTTCATTGTTAACAAAATCCCTTTTATAATGAGGGTCAGAACACGTTTATGGTAACACAAGTTTGAAGCGAAAAATAAGGACAACATGCAAATGAGCTGCTTGTAGAAATTATTTTCTAATTTTCTAATCTAATTTGTATCATTTTGAACATAAAAACAGAACGTAATGAGCACACAAAGAGTGTGTTAAGCTGCACAAATCCACCTTGGTAGAGCCAGCTGTTGTAGGCCAGTCCATAAAGTAGCTGCTGGGTCACAGACCTGTAAAAGTGTTCACATTGCACTTTGTTCAAGAATGAAATACAATCTGTAAACATCAATAAATATCAGTAAACACATGTCACAGCTACAGTAACATTGAGCTGAAAATAACCAAGCGCAGAGATGCAGCTGCCTAGCATGTGCAGAAGTCCATGTGCAGAAGTCCATACACAATTAAGATTATTTTAAAGGGCACCTTGCATGCTCTTGGTGTCATTTGATTTGCAGTAAACAAAGTCTCACCATGCCACTGTGGATGTCCACCAGGCCAAGCTGAGGATGTCAGCAATGGATGGCTGCAGAAACAGAGAGCAGTTACAGATGAGAGCTTTCCTTCATATAAAAAACAATTTATAAAAAGGTCCCAGGATCTAAAATGTGCAGGTCGTCTCTTACCACAAAGATGCCCCTCGGTGCTGCACCAGTGTGGCTGCTGCTGACTGGTTCACACGCAGACTGGTAGTGGAAAGACTGACGCCGAGTGAAGATTGAGTTGTTGTAGAGAGCATGCATCAGGTAAGGGTCCACATCGCCAAAGAAAAGGCCGATCTGTGATAGACGAAAGAAAGGGAAGACAGTAACAGAGAGGAAAAGAAAGCGCATCCGGGAAACAGCGCCACACAGTGGTTTAACACAAACTTTATTAATGTTTTTCTACTTGTTTCTTTCTTCTCTGTGTTGTTTGTTCTTCATTTATTTGGCCTTGCAGTGACAACTGATAAACCTGTGACAAAAAACTATTTTTGAAACCAGTAAACAAACAAAATCTGATGTAAAACATGCAACAACGTGAACGTTGAACCTCAGAAACTAATTTACATCTGCTTACAAACTTAAAAAAGGATCATTTGGGCATTTAATTAGAGCACTTTATAATATCTTTAGTTTTTCATCACTTTTAAAACATAGTGAATGAGGCATACTGTGTACTTTTTTCTAAAAGTAGATGATAAACTGTGTAAGAGAAAGCACATCACCACACAAAGACATACCTTTTTCCAGTGATCTCTCTGATTGGACATAACCAGGAACCCACCATCATCAATGAGATAGCAGAGGAGGTCCTACAGACAACACGGCACAGTTTACATCAAGTGAGCAGCAGTTTTTAACTCTTTACTACGTCACTGAACAGCAGCAGAACACAGAAAATCTCAATATACTGGTTGACATGATCTTATAAGAGGAGACAGCAGGCTGTAAAAAGCTGTACATGACTATTTTATATATAAAAATATATTACACTGCAAAAAGCATCTTTCTTTCTTGTCATTTGGTCTTAAATTAAGCAGTCCTTTTTCAAGAAAATAAGATTTTAGGGCTCAATATCTGACAGAATTACTGGTTAAGATGGAGGTTTTTCACAGTGTAATATCCTACAAGGTACATGTTGAGCTCACAGCCTGAAACACCCTCTTAATCTTAATCATACACAACAGGCAGCACTGGGGATTTTGTTAATTACACTGGACATGTCAGCTTTTAAAAGTGTTCCTCTTATCTGAGTTGACTGACCGAAAGAGAGACAAGTAGTAACAACAGCTCTGTTCTGGCCTATAGATTGTACACAAAGTGTCCTCTAAGTGACAGACCAATTTAATAATCCCAAGAGCTTTAAGAACACATTTAACCTCTGAAGGTCTGCTGCAGTCTCGTGGTTGTGTTAATGCGAGAATAAAATACAAAACGTTCTTACGTCAGTGTTCACTTCACAGTCCATCTCACAACTCCTGGATGGTCCACACTGTTTAACAACATGTGTAATGAGACAACAGTGTCACTTTTGTGTCAGTTAATGCAGTCTAATGAAGTAATTAGTGGCACTGTGCTGTACCTTGTGTGAGCCCTGTCGACTGTCTGACACGTTGCTGGCCAGGATCTTAAACTTGTCCACCCACGCTTCCAAGTCCAGCTTCACTCCGACCACTGAGGGACAAGATCCACAGGGAGGAAGAAGAGGGCAAGAAGCAGCATGTTGGTAAGAAGAGTACAAAACAGAGGCAGCTGAAATATCTGAAAATATATTTTGGATACAGAATATTCCTGGGAGTCCCACAGGATTTTCTTACCTGCAGGTTTGAGAAGTTTGCCTCCTAAATTAACCTCTACAGCTGAACTAACCAGAATTCCTACGGTGCCGTTTTCTGCACCTACGGGGTCGTCCAAGGCTGAAACAAACAAAACATGATTAAAAAACACTGATGTGACGTCGTAGTCTGATGTCACACACATATGAATGCTGAATTTATTTTTAACAGAAATTAACCATCATTTAGCAGCTGTGTGACAAATACTTAAGGTCACTGTTGACCTTGAGATGTAAAATAATCTTCTTATAAACTCTTATAAGGTCCACTTACAAGCCTCTTCCAAACTGTGGTTCACTGATCACGGGATAACAGTCATCATATATGTATATATCCATTCGCCAATGAAAACTATGAGATTATTTTGTTCCAGGGTCAAGCTTGTTTAAAATGATGATGATGATCACTAAATCAACATACAGTTAAGTCTAATTCGATGACTTGAAGTCTTGTACATTAAATCTGCAATAACGTTTCTTTTTCTTTTCTTTTCCTTTTTTTTTTGGCCACTTGGGGGCAGCGAAAACAAGCTGCGAACACAACACGGACATATTACTTTTCAAAGCAAACATGTTGCTTATTTACACAGCCAGCAGATATGGAGCAACATTATCGTTCATTTGGAGTCGTGTTTCTGGACACCTGATGAATGTAAGTCCAGTATTCACTCTCCTTTTAGCTCTGTTTTTGGTCTCCACCAACTCCTGCAGAAAACATCTGGCTCTTCAGCTGCTAAATGCTCCACTGTGTTCACCAGCTAGTAGCTAACTGTAAACAGCTGCCTGCGGGTCAGACACCTAAAAAGTGAGCTGAAACTCACTATAAAAGGTCTGCAGTGCTTATGGGAACTGCAGAGACGGGTGATAACTCTCTGTGGATTCATCACTACGAACGACCCCTTTCACACACACACACACACACACACACACACAGTCATTTGACCCATTGTTATTGTAAAAATGTTCATAGCCGCTTTAAGATGTGTTTGTGCAGTTACTCACAGGATCTCGATGGAGCTCTGAACATGTAGCCTTTGTTGTCGAGGCTCCGTCTGTAGTAATTTGAGTTGAAGGGTTCAGGATCCTCATCCCATAACTCAGCAGCTCTGCACAAACATAACGCACATCATTAAATGTTTTCTGAAATAAAAATCTGTTTATAGACAGAATATCTGTGGGATTACTAATATATTTCTCTGCGTTAGTAAGTGCATTAATCTTACTCACATGTTGGGAAAAACCCGTGTTATTCCTCCATCAGTGGACGCAAATACAACCAGGAAGCCGTACCTGTAACATTTACTTTTTACTAAGTCAGCTCTGCTTGTATTGACTCTGATACCATCAAAACAGATTGCTGTTTACTCGCAAAAAGTGGTTTGTTTTTTCTGAAAGCCAAGTTTTTACTCCGGTGGATGGTGTGTGAGAATGCTGTGTAAAACAACAACAAGCTGACTCACGAATTCAGGTCCTTGTTCTTCCAAACACGAGAGGCCAGCTGCCCAATAATCCTAGAATCCAAAATCAGGTTGTGGATGAGGCCTTGGTCACCTGAGACGCAAAACAAGTACATTATCTCATCTGTGTATCTGCGGCAGTGGCAGATATTGCAAACTGCTGTTAACACACTCACACTCATCAGATTCTGGGGAAATGTCCAGCATGAGTGAGAGGAAGTTCTGCAAAAACTGGGTGTTGTTGTCAGAAAGATGCAGACGTTTGCAGTATTCCCTGGAGAAACAGCGGGCAGAATGAATACTAACAGACGGAAAAGGAGCGAAATCAAGAGAGCAAAGAGAGACGGCAGTCACCTTGGAGCCAGAAACACGTGTCCTGCGGATTCAAAGGAGCTGGGCAGCAACGACTGCATATCTGTAACAGAGACAGAGGGGGGTGTTAGTTTTTTCATCTCATCTTTGTGTTACATCCTAATAAAGCAGAATCTTGAAAGCTCCGCCTCCCTGTACTCACACTGGAGCTGCAGCATCACATCACTCAGGTCTGCCTGGATGTAGTATTCATTGTAGGGGGGTAATACCAGACCAAGACTGCAGGTGGCGGCATCCCAACAAGGAGACACACATGAATGAGGAGACACAGAGAGGGAGGGTCTCAGAGTGAATCCATCCGTGCCTGCAGTCCTCGTCATGCCACAGCTGTTTGGTTATTGTTTGTAATTCATAGCATTGTAAGTGCTCACCTGTAATCTGTACCGTTGATAGGAGTCCAGGTGTAACCCCTGTACACCTCATCAATGTACTGCTACAGTGAAGGAGACCAAAGTAAACGAGCTACAGTTTTCCTGCTTTTACTTTATGTAACATGCGTGTAATACGGTTTTGTGGAGGTGTGACTGTGACTTTTACAACCTGGGTCTTAATGTTGTAGTTTTGCCCGTCTTTCATGTCAGTAAAATCTCTCTCAAAGCTTCAGTGTAGTTGCCACGTCAATAAAATTCAACATAGGATTAGAACGTGTTATCATTCTTTTAATACAGCGGCTAACACCAGACAACACTTTAATAACAAATAATATTCGTGTATAATTTGTGCAATGAAGCCGATGAGTAACACTTAATGGTAACCAATTGTATCGTAACTGAGACATTAAGGCAAATACTACAAAAATAAGAAACAGGTTGTCAAAGACTAAGCAACGTTCTTTAAACGTATTCATCGTACCCCGGATTTGATGTGATACAGTCCAAGTAAAGAGGTGAAATGTGTGAAGCTATTCGGAAAGAGAATTTACTTGCCTCATCAATCGACTTGATCAGAGTTTTGACCTGCATTTCACCTGGTCTTCCATCAATCATTTGTCGCCGGATCTAGAGAATGAAAAAACACAGCCATGTTAGTAAAACACGTTTCGTGGGCCTTCAGTTACCTGCACAGAACACTGCAGACTGGTAGGCAGATTGTCCCGAGGCAGATAATGTTGTTCACTGGCCCGGTAGTAACTTTGAACATGAGCTTAACAACGGCGAGGAGCAGAAAATGCCTGAAAACAGAAACTTTTCAGTTCCACTTGGCACCAAGTGCTCACCTCCTCTTTGTTGCTGTCCTCCACCTCTGCATCCAGGAAGTCCAGCGTCACAGGCTCGGGGAGGTTCACGAGCTGAGAGGAGTCGAGTGAGAAAATACGTCAACGTCAAATGTAGAACAGGTTTATCAGCGCCATAATTATTGAAACTGTATATAAACAATCGTAATTTGAAACTCAAAGTTTTGTTAAGGACCTGTATTCTCATCCATATGCCTCCCCCTCCTTGCTACCCGCAGTAAAATATGCTTTTTGGCAGGTTAAATATACATCACCTTTGGCTGAAGATTAGGGTGAAGGAGGAGATATCCATTTGGATCAATAGCAAATATGTATCCATTGGCTCCAAGCTGTTTAGGGAGTAAAAAAGCAAAGAATAACAGTGATGAGTCAGTCTGTTCTGTCCATCACAAGTACAAATGAAGAAAAATGTGATAATGTGATATGTGAATGTAATAATGGTGCTAATGTGATGTACATACATTGTACCGTGGTGTTAGTCGCTTTATCTCGTCAAGATGCACGTCGACTCCCATGACACCTAATATCAGCTGATTCTGGTCAGACAAAAGCAACAATACGTACATCTAGTTAAAGGAATAGTTTGACATTTTGGGAAATACGCTTATTCACTTACATGCTGAAAGTCAGATGACAATGACAACTGATAGCACTCTCATGTCTGTCTGGTAAAGTCAGCAGCATGTTAGCTTAGCACCAAGAAGTCACTGCACCTGGCCAATAAATAGTCAAGGCATATATCTCAGAGTAAAACCAAAATGTGTCGATTTTACATCTCAGTTATTGTGCGGATTAACCAAAAAAAGATGATAACATGTTAGTTAGTGAGCTTTAGAGGAGCTGGTAGGCAGATTTTGTTACATTTGGACAGAGCTAGGCTAGCTGTTTCCCCCTGTTTCTAGTCTTTATGCTAAGCTAAGCTAACCCTCTCCTTGCTGTAGCTTCATATTTACTGTAGAGTCACAAGAGTGGTATTGATCTTCTCATCTAACTCTCGGCAAGAAAGCAAATAAGCGAATTTCCCAAAATGTCGAACTATACCTTTAAAGATAGAAATTTAGTATTGTATGATATTATACAACAGAGCTAAATTCTGCCTTTGAAAGGTTGTATTACCTAAAACAATAAGAGATAGTTACCTGTGAGTTTCCATCCATGGTGAGATTAAATACAGGCAAAGTCCCAGTAACTACCATACCAAGTCCCTACAGAGTCCAAAGACAAAGTCCCAAATCATATACATTATAAGCGTATGTATTTAGTGTGTATATACTGTATGTTTGATGCATTTACTATATTTGATCACATACAGCCAACAGGGTCATGCGGTCTTACCAAAGCATCCTGATACACATTGGTCCACTGAACCTGCTTGGCATCGCTGCCTGCCAGAACCATGGGGCGTCCCAGCACATCGAGGTACTCCTGACAAAACAAAACAGATACGTGACCGGCTGCAGCTTCGAAACAACCAGCAACATCAGGCCACGGGGAGAATGGGTGTGCAAACAAATGGAAGTAGATGTTTCTACAGAGGGAGTGAGCGCCACAAGGAGAATTAGAAACAGTGAACGGGGATCAGCTGTGTCAGAGGCACTAGACAAACCCACCTGGGTGTTAATCCTTATAGCACAGATGGAACGGATCTCAAAATAGTAACCTGGCAAGCGACAGAGAAAAAAGACAAGCAGAGAGAGAGAGAGAGAAAGAGAGAGGAAGAGCATGTGTGAGCGATGCTATCAGAAAAAAACACAGGAGTGGTGCTCATAAATATTCCACATTTCACTAGATGTTACTAGACCAGTGACTCAGCCACTTAACTCCCACAGATAGGAAGCTTAAAGAGGAATAACACTGAGCTTTAAAACTGAGGTACCTGTATTTGTATATGTACAGTTCAGTCAAGACCATTAGATCAGCTGAAGGTCCGACCTAAAGGCTCCTAATTTCTTATCAGAATCTGCTTCATAGGAAATTATTTCTGAGTGAGCTTTTTTTAAATATAAGATCTGGTTTCCTAATTTCCAAGCTGCTACCATCATGTTTCATTGCAATGGGGCTGCAACTAATCATTATATTCATTATCAATTTATCTGCAAATTATTTTCTCAATCAACCTATTCATTATTCAGTATAAATTATGCTATAAAATGTCAGAGAATAGTGTCCTGCCAACAGTCCAAAACCCAAATATATTCAGTTTACAATCTTATATGAAGAAAAGCAGCAAGTCCTCACAATTGAGAAGCTGGAACTTGGTAATGTTTTGCATTTTTGTTTAAAAATGAATTAAACAGTTTCTCAATTATCAAAATATTTGCAGATTAATTTTACGTTGATTTACTAATCAGTTAATCGACATATTGTTTCAGCTGTACAACGTAACCCAATGACTATTTATATGAATACTAGAATTTAACAGAAATGGTTTTATAAGGTCCTAAAATAACTATGTAACTATATAACTAGGCTATAATCTTCAATGGTCAATAACACAGAATGTTTGATTTATACATTTCATAAAATCACATTATTCATAATCCACAGACTGCATGTGTCATTATCTCGTTAGTTAACTAACTGGAGGTACTGATCAGAGACAACCTGATGTTGTTTTGTTAGGTAAAACCTTCATTCGATGGACATAATCAGATGACGTAAATGGACATTCCCCTCTCAGATACACCTTGTTCTCCCTCAGTTTGAATCCAGGCTATCGTGTCAGAATAATAACAAAACCTGCACGCAGAAGACACCAGCTCCGTGTGAACAAAAGGCAACTCTTGTGCACACGTTTTCTGAGTGCCATTAAGTCACTGTCCCTGCACGGGCAGAAAGCATCCTCATGAACACGAGTTCTCCCGGAAAGATCAATGTCAGCTCTCAGCCGAGAGCAAATCTGATCTACACGAGAAAAACTGACCTCTGCGTGGGCAAACAGAGCCATGTGAGAACCATCACTGGCCTGCTCACAGATCTGAAAGGCAGGCCCATTAGTATGGTCAGTGCACTGTACATTAGGCTCAGTGGTTTATTTGTTTGTTCTTTTGTCCAAGCATTGATTAATAAATATACACTAGACTTTTAAAGTATATGGACTAAGTGGGCCTTTTATAGCAATGTTTTGTATAATCAATAGTGTAAACTAACATCCAGTTTATAATCCATTAACAAGAACATATTTGGAACATGATCTTGAGGTCACTTGAGGTCATCTGACAGGGCTGTGGGGGTACACCAGACCAAAAAGGTTGGGAACCACTGCTCTACAGGATGTGAAATAAAATGAATGAATAACGTAGAAAATTCAGCTCACCTTTATTGGTGCACGCGATCCACTGTAAAGGTGTGACATCGTAGTTGTGTTGACCCACAGAAAAGGTGAAAACTCGAACCTTAGAAGGAACAAACAGAGCAAATTAAAGTTTTTCAGAGGGGGATTAAGAAACCACAGAGCCGGATGTAACTGAAAGGTGTCTGTTATGGGGAGATGATCAGAAGAAAACCAACCGTTTTGTTGGGCCAGTTGTATTGCATGAAGACATCCTGAGCTCTGTCCTCTCCTCCATCAGTAAACAGCATGATTATTTTATTGCAGTTGGCCCGAGGGACATTTGTCTTCTGAAAAATACATTTAAAAGTGACATGAATGAGAATGAACAGCAGGGTTGGTCAATACAGTAAAACAGCGTGTGGGGACGCTTGTATTGACATAATCCCCAGTCGATGGAAATCAATATGCCACTTACATTTAACAGCTGGTTGAAGGCAAAATGAAATCCAGACTTGTAATCAGTGGTGCCTTTAGCCTGCATCTGCTGCACTGCGTCCTTGAAGATCTTCTTGTTGCGGACGTTAGCCTGGACGAGATGTTTGAAGCAGGGAACCACAGCCTCGGCCTTCTCGTTAAACTGAAACACAGCACGAGAAGAAAGTAAGTACAACAACAAGACAGAGAGATGTGAAATGTTGGAGAATCAGTGATGAAGAGTCAGTAAGTGCGGCAGATGTACTAACCCTGGCCACGTTGACATAGTCATCATCAGACAGAGTGTCCAGCATTTCCATCACTGACGCTTTGATCAGTTTCAGGGTGAGTCCACTGACGCTGCCGCTCCTGAGGAAACACACAGGTATGATCCCAATCCCATGCTCATATACATTCATAGGGATATAGATAAAATGATGTAGCAGCATGTTTCAGTTTGGCAGAGTATTTACTAAAACTGAAGGTGTGCAGTATGTGAGCCCAGCTGCAGCTGAGATGAATAAAGTGCTGCTAAATAGGAGCTAATCGCCTCAACAAAGATGAAGGATACGTGAGGAAATATTAGGTCAACAGAAATATCAGTGGTTGAATCATAAAATCCTCCCAGAATTATGAAAAAAATCAATGTATAAGATTTTTGGGGTAAACTTTTAAACTCCTTTGACCTGGTTGCTTACAATGGATTCTAAACAATCCAATAGGTTTATTTAGTAAGAGCGCTCGACTAAAGTCTTTAAAACTTTATACAAGCTTCCTCCAGATGTTCAATCACAGACACGATTTCCCCTGCCGCAGTAATTAATTCGCATTTATGAATCCCTTTCAGCTGCTATTTGTTTGTGTTTCCATTCCCTCCTCCTGTATTTTGCAGTCCACAGAGAAACGCACTAATGTACAGTTTGCATTAACCCAAACACAATTTTTTGGCACTGCTGCTAAAATTGCAAGCACAAAAAAAACCTTAATGTAACCCCAGTGAAAATATGGACAAACACTATTTAGTAAATCTCCCTAAATACTGTCTGAATGAATAAATATAGAGCACATGGGTTTCAGGTTTTTGGCCTAAAGTTTATTCAGCAGTAGTTCTTCACTATGGGTGAAAAATAATACAATGAAATTATAACAATAAAAAAAACAATACATGGGGTTAGAAAATTGTTCATCGCTCATTGAATACATGGCTGTCTATCTGACAGCAAACAAACATGTTTCATGTTGATGAAAGGTCATTCATGAGGGCTTCTCTCCTATTTTCCTCATTCAACTCAATAATAGGATTAACCTTGCAAACAGTGCCCAATGAACGTACCATTATCATTGTAATGAATTGCAACCATGGGGACAGTGCGGACACAGTAGGCTGCTGTACTCGACCATGACCATGAGTTTGAATAAACTCAGCAAAACACACTCTGATCTCAATCTGATCTACCAAAGAAACGGGAAACAACACGTGGTCTGATCATGTTTAAGCGTAAAGCATTAGTTTGACATTTCGGGAAATACGCTTATTTGCTTTCTTGTGGAGAGTTCGATGAGAAGATGGATACCACTCTTATGTCTGTCTGTTAAATATACAGCTGGTTAGCTTAGCATAAAGACTGGAAACAGTTAGCCTGGCTCTGTCCAGCAATTCGCTGTTTTACAGGGGGTTATGTGCCGGACAATTTCTTGGCTGGGAGCAGTAACTTCCTGGAGAGGCTAGCTGTTTCCCCCTGTTGTTAGACTTTTTGCTAAGCTAAGCTAAGCAGCTGCTGGCTGTAGCTTCATATTTAACAGACACACATGAGTGGTATCAATCTCCTGATCTAAGTGTCTGCCAGAAAGCAAATAAGCGTATTTCCCAAAATGAACAATTCCTTTAAATAGTAAAGAGTCTTCAGTAAAGCTCATGTCTCATCAAACTGTATCTACTGTATGTTCTGCTGTTTCTCCAGTTATGGAGCCATTTAGATTTTGTTGTAGTGGTCTGAATCATCTCTAACTTAACCTTTAGGCTGTTACACATGATAAGCACGATGAGCTGCACTCTCAGCTGGTTTTGGTGCAGAGTCAGTGCCAGGTGCACTGTTTTTCCACGACGATTCAACTTTAGTCTGGCTTCTTTCTCTAGCTTTGCCGGCCTATAGGACCAGAAGCACGAAGAAGCTGCTCACTTATGTGAAATAACCCCATAGATGGTCACTTCGCTTCACTTGTGAGTGAGAAAGAAGGCTGAGGAAAACTTCACAGGTAGATTTCAACACCAGTTAATTATTTAAAACGGCAAGGAAAGTGAAAGTTTTGTATGTTTTTTTTAATTCACAGGGATTTAATTCACAAGCAGTATTGTTATGCTACATTCACATCTAAGCCAACTACTAAACCCAAGAAATTCCAAACCAAACTTTGTGTTTGAAACATTATTAATTACTTACACATCAACAAGAATGACCATATCTTTGGGGGATGAGGCTCCCTGGATGTACCTGTGACAAAGGAAAAGAGAGGATTCAATACTTCAACCCTGTCAATCTCCTGCACCCGTGATGTTGACATTGAAAGATGTTTTAAGCAGCATACTGTACCAGGGCCTCCTCCTGACGTCGTATAAGTCGATTTTATCAGGGGCTTTCCAGGGTGTAGCTGAAAAAATGAAAAGATGTTTCCCTCGTACTGTTTATGTACATTTATGTCAATTTAAAATGACACACAACATTCAGCCTCCATATTCAACATCAGGTGAGGAAGCACAGGAAACCTACCTGGATAGTAGCGAGTGACACCCGTCGCGCTCCCGAACGCTTGCCACAGCAGCGACGGATCCTCCCGACTGTTCTCCATGAACACTTTCTCCAGCGCCTGCGTCCAGTTCAGCTCATTCAGAATGACTGGAGCTGACGGGAAAAGAGAGCGGAAAACTTCTTAGATATGCTCCTTAAAATATGTTTAAAAAAAACATAAATCAAATGAAATCACAAGCACATGACATCTTCCCACGCTGCTGCGTAATAAATAATATAACGAGAACTTGACTTGCCTCCTTTATAAATATCTGTGGGAATCTGAACAGCTGTGTAGGAATAGTTGACGTTGTTTTTGAAGTTTGGATCATACACAAACTCCAGCTTGATGTGTGAAGGATTTTCCACCTCTCCTTCTCCATCCATGGAATACTATGAGAACATGAGAAAGCAACTTTTCATCAGCACTGTTACA
The DNA here is from genome assembly GCA_008360985.2 of Macquaria ambigua. Taxonomy (NCBI): domain Eukaryota; kingdom Metazoa; phylum Chordata; class Actinopteri; order Centrarchiformes; family Percichthyidae; genus Macquaria; species Macquaria ambigua. Next base: position 20,825 of record VMKM01001203.1, on the reverse strand, counting down.
ACGACGACTGTAATTTCTAAATTACATTTTGCCACTTTTAAAAAGTCTATTTATTTCAATAAGATACTTTTGATTTGCAAACAAATCAAGTAATCTTCCTTCTGTCGAACGTTCCCAGTAAATATAAACAAAGCAGACGAATCAGTTTATTCGTCCCTTACTTACGTAATCCAGCTCTGCCTTTGAGTCATAATAAGCCATGTCCAGCTCCTAGAAGAAAACAGACAACCGTGAAACAACATGAGCATGAGTAGTCATGTGTACGTAGAGGTCACCAGACACATGGAGGGAACTAAATTAGTGGTGCAACTAAAGATTATTTTGATTAATTATAAGTAATCTTCACTACAGATGAACCGTATCAATCCCCAAAACTGCATTTGAATACTTCTTTCATTTATCTGCCTCTCAAAGTCTCCTATAAGCTTCAAATACGGACGTAATGCACACTTTCTCTCAGGATAACCAGGGCTATTTACAAAGAAACAAAATTATTCAATGTGAATAGTTGCAGTCCATATCTGTGATGGATTAAAGGAATGCAGAATTTAGGTTTCGTCTAGAAAAATCCAGTTACAAAATGCATTTTATTATAAATCTGTCAAATATGATCATTACTGAATAGTTATGCAACTAATCAGTGAAATCAGAGGCTTACAACAGCATCATAACCTATTAGTTACAATAGTGATAATGAACTCTTTACAGCCACTTCCCCTATTTTGGGAGAGTGGGACACAAACAAACACATGTTGCTTGGATCACCATAGCAACGCTCAAAGAGGAGTTACCAGGTCTATTAATGTGTTGAATGACAGCGAGACTAAGCGCTTCATGTGTAAGCCTCACATAAATGGTAGGACTAATATGGTTAATCTATGGCAACAATAATGACAAATGGCCATCAAAAGTTATCACGTCCCAAAGTTATTTCTTTGCTTGCTTGTTAAAAATGCTTCATTTTACAGTGATGTAAAATGGAGAGAAGCAGCAAATCCTTGTATTTGTGAAGCTGTAACCACCAAATGTTTGCTATTGTTTTCTGCTCAGTACATTCACATTATGAATCAGTAGACAGGCTGTAAGGCTTGGATAGAGCATCGCCATCTGTTAGTCCTCGTTTCTGAAGAGACCTAACATACTTCAGAATAAGCGTGACATCTACTTGGAGGCTGCTATGTTCCTATTTTTGGCCTGTTCTGATTACCGAATCCTATCTCCAAAGAGCACCTTAGCCTATATTACAGTTCAACTAAATATGACAAGTCTCTGTCCGTCTGCTGTTTGTCTTCTTGCTGTTAGTAACTTGGATCTCCTGTCCTCAGAGGAGTACATTATCAGCCAGTGTTCTTTATCAGTCAGTCGAAAGAAGTGATGTTGCTCATCCTCCATGTTAACTTCTCCTGGGAGCTCTGCTTCTTTAGATCTGACCCTGTCAGCAGTGTTTCAGTCCTCAGGCAAATGTTTCACCTGTTTTATATTTGATATAAAATGTATTGATTGATTCTATTAGACAGGTTTAGGGGTGGGAATCTTTGGCAATCTCACAACTCCATTCAAAACGATTCTTGATTCAAGAAAAAGAATAGGGGGGCACCTTTGTCTTGCAAAGGTAATTGTTAAGTCATTAAATCCAAATTGTGCCCAAATGCTTGCCTTTTTTGAAGATGAACTCTACTTACTGTAGTATGTGCACGCTGTACACTGTCCGGGTGCTGCACTGTGGCCTCACGGTTGAGTTACGCCTTTTTTCGTTCCGTCAAACATAACGTTATTAACTAACGATATTACCAAAAAAAACGATATTTGCCATTAAATTGTAAATGTTTTAATCGATTCAGAATCGTAGAAGATAAGAAACAAGATTCTTATGCTATTCTGTCATCATACTGTCCCCTTACTTTTAAATATAACAATATAGTGATTCATTATTAGAATTAGGAAAACTTAAAACAACAAGATCAATACAGCTACAGCCATGAAATGGTTAGCTGAGAGTAGAATAAGAAGTGGAAATAGCCACCCTGGCTCTGTTTAAAGGTAACAAAAATCTGTGCAAAAAAAAAAAAAAAGTTTTATGGTGGGGGACCATTTCTTGGCTGAGTATAGTGACTTTCTGGAGATATAACATGTTAACTAAAGTGAGCTTTAGAGGAGCTGGTAGGCAAAATGTGTTACCTTTGGACAGAGCCAGGCTAGCTGTTTCCCCCTGTTTCCAGTCTTTATGCTAAGCAAAGCTAACTGGCTGCTGTAGCTTCATATTTCACAGACAGCCATGGAGAGTAGCATCAATCTTCTCATCTAACTCTAAGCGAAAAAACCTGGAACTTCAATTCAGCATTCAGATACTTCAAAGAGTCATTTTTCAATATCTGTAATTCCCTATGAAATTTCAGGTTGATTTCCATATCATATTGTATCTACTGGATACACATCATATCCAGAAGATAGTGGAAAACAATGGCTGACTGGAAGATAAGAAATCTAAAGGTTATGGGAAGCTTTGGAAAATGGTTGACAGTGCTGGAAAGTCTACACACAATTTTCAATGAATGGGCTCAAACATTCAAAACAGTGTCTTTTAAAATGACAGAGGGACTCAGTGCCTCAGAGAAGGACGTGAGAGGCCATGTGAGAGGATGAGGTTAACCCCATCTCATGTTGTTGGGCGAATGAAGCAGACCGAGTGGAAAAGTGGAATGCCAATGTGTGTAGGACTCAACAGACCCGCACGGCTGAGTGCACTCAGTCATCTGTTTCACGCAGCTGAGCGCTGAGGGATCTGCTCAGCTGACTGGTGTAAATGTTCTTTCTTTCTCAGGTCGTCCCAGTTAGAGCCACAGCGCTCAGAGACATACCCGTCTGGTTTGAGTTTACATCAGTGGTTCAATTTGACTGCGTAACATTTCCTCTATGTGGGAAAATACTTCATCTTTGTTCTTTTGACCGTCAATGGATGTTCAAAATATAATTTACTAATTAAATAGAGACAAAATCCTTAATAGAATTATTGTGCCTACAAATATTGCAGTAAACCTGTTGTATATCTGCACTAGATGTATCAATTATTTGATCAATCAATGGAGTTGGTTCAGAGCAGAGGGAAAAAGAAGTGAATGTAATCCACTGAAAGCTGGAGGGTGTTTCTGCCTCGGCAATCTGCACTCTCACTGCGTTCGTATTCATTTTTTAGCATTTATTACTTCTTGACATTGTGCGCCCGACAGTCTCCTGCACCCCGAGCTTTTGCCTTCACTGCCCAGCAGCAGCTCTGGGTCTATATATTTAATCATGGGTCAGGTCAGGTTTTGTATTAACGAGTCGAGTCAGGCGTCATGGAATTGATTTAGAGATAATTGCAGGTAACAGATTGGGTCATGTTCAGGCAAGAACAGGTTTGCAAAGTAGACCGGTGCTGTATATCAAAGGCTCTCAATGATGCTGACCATAGTACATGTATTATTAACTGTGACAGTCACTCAGATGAAAATGTACAAATGCATGATTTGAACTGCAAATATCATGTTATTTAAGATTTGAAGCTTTACCTTGATTCCATCTTGCCATAGATGCTCTCGCTGGAGCCGCTCTGCTTCACTGGCTAACCTCTAAACAGAGAAACACTCGCGTTAGAGGAGCAAGCACGATGGCATGTCTGATTTCTGTAGTCGAGGGGGAAGAACACTGTGAAACACGGTGGGTTAACTGGCATTTGCAAATAATGCAGCCCTGCGTTTTGTACCACACGAGAGCTGTTCAGACAGAATCAGGAACGCTGTCAATCAAATACTTTTCTGTCAATGTCCAATTCTTTTGTTCTAATTCACAAATCCTACAGCCGCCTAGAAGCTACTCGGTTTAAAAGCAGCCATTAAGACAACTTAAAAAAAAATATATCTACAGTACTTTCTAAATGCAGCTGAGCTGAACAATGACAGATCTTTTACACTGTATGAATTACTGTTCATGTACTGTGCAAGTATCTTTAGGCTATGTCTGTACTGAACTTAAATGCAAGTGCTGCAAGAAATGTTAGCTTTGTCAGCAAGTTCATCTTTTGCATAACCCAAAGATGAAACAAATCAAATTCTCATTTTCATCAAATGGATTACAAGAACTTTGAACAAAACAAAAAAAAGTACAACTGGCAGGCCGCACGGTAAAATCAAACATGACACAATGAAATGTATGAATGTAATACTATATTAATATTACATGGAATTAAACTTTATTACTCAAAACTACACGCTGTGGTTCTGAGAGAGATCAGAAAAAAAATAAAAAATAAAAACAAAAGAAGAAATAAGTAGCAGAGCATAAAACAGCAGAGTCAGTGGATCAATAGTTCATATTACTCAGAAACATGTACTTACATCGAGTGCTTTGCGCTTCTTAGCCAGGAGTTTCTCTATATCCGAGGCCACTTTCTCCACAATCTTCCTTGGCTGGTTCTTCACCAGACTAAACCGTCGTCTTTCTTCATTGTATATCTGTAAATTTTTAATGCACAAAGTTAAGAACTTAAGAGCAATAACGGCTGTGCAGTCATTCTATTAAGTCTGTTTCTGCTGACCTAATGTCTTGCTATTGACAATTTGTAAACTTTGACATATTGTCTAAGCTGACTTAACACAAATCTGTGCTACCATTAGTGCAGTTGATTGTTATGGGCAGCATCTGCGTGGTGTTATTTGATGCTTGAAAAGAAGAAGAAAAACTAAAGAAACAATTTCAGGAAACGGACGCTGAGAAGTTTGAATCTCAACATCTCAGAACAATCCTGAAGCAGACAGAACCTTATAATTCAAAGCTCATGAATTTGCAAAAGCAAATAAATTTAAATACTGAGGGCACAGGGGAAACGTCACTTGTTGTGTTTGTGTGTTCAATCCAAATCTAAATATGGATCCTTTCATCCAATCTACTCGCACGCAATGTCTGTTGTCTTTGAAAGATGTTTTCACTGAAGAATCACATAACTGGAATTTCACACTAAAATGTGGCACCATGTGGAATTTATTCTCTTGAAATAAGAGCCCTCTGACTCACATTAAGGTTATCTACTTAGTCTTTTACACACAAGAAGAGGATGGTTTCTTAAAGAACAATTAGTGAAATTGCTCTTGAAAACAGATGGATCATTTAGATAATACATGGACCTAAAAACAACATATCATCCTGTGTGACTTGCTGCATGTTATTTAACAATACAGACATTGACCAATAAATTTGGGATTAAAGTCGATGGTGAGACATTCAGCTTCATTTCCTCTACCAATAATGTCTTCCAGTGAAGTTGAAGTTTTATTTTACTCAGAGATGACAAATATGTCTGAAATAAATGGGAAGCGTATATTTAAGCCACAAGACCACACAGTCTATTTTAATGTATACAGCTGAGTCACAGTCTACTGTGTGATACACTCTGTGACCAGGTAAAGTAACGGTTTGCCCTTTTCATTATATTCTAACTTGAGTTTAAAGTTTACTGCGACCTGAACAAACCAGGTTCACCCAGATTCTGCTCTTAATGCTCTTCTCCAGAGGACCTCGAGTTAAATTAGACCGCATGTGGAAACACATCACAGTCGACTTCAGAGGACCTGAAATGTGGCCTTTCAGCATCCTCACAAAGTATTCCTTATGATTTCTTACACCAGAGAACTTTATGGGTCATCCGGAGACATCTGGGAAGACAGAGTCTGAGCAACTTTTTTATTTCAAACTAATTTCTACTTTAAAACCTAAAACTAAAAAGAACAAATAACAAATAACATTACAAGTGCATAAACATTTTTTGCAGCAGCCGTCAGAATTAAAAAATTACTGGAAGACAAAGATTTCATTAAGTAATGACACACAGTTGTTGCACTGACGTGTAGAAACACAGAGACACTGATTTTTAACAGATTATTTCCCTCTTGTACTTTTCTCATCACCATATAATGAGAATTTCACAACATTACACAATTTTAATTATAATATGCTTTATTATGCAGCTGTGTTTAATCTTCACTCTCTGTGGCCTGATATTTAAGATTAACAGTACACAGTTTTACATTTAATTGACACCTCTTTACAGTAAAAACCAGGTTATTTTTGTTGGTTTGTTGTTTGCTCTTTCTGAGATTTTATTTAATGGCTCCAAATATACAAGATCGGGTGGTGTAGAGAAAGTCTGGTACCTTTTGGCATGAAAATACTCCCCGTTTCCACATGCTCAGTACACGTCTATTCACAAACTGGAGCACAAAGAGGAACTTTCATGGCTTTAGTTGGCGGGGACCCACATTCAGACTTCTCCAAAAACTAATAACACCTTTTATTATATGCCTGATTTTAGTTGCAAAGTCTTAACCTCACAAACAATGCCTTCAGCGGTATATTATTACACACAGAAACCATGGTGACTGGGAGTTCAAGAGGTTCCTCATCATCACATATGCAGGGGATAAGATACCTACAGCAGCTCGCTGTCTGGTGGGTTTTAGGCCATCAGACTCTCCATCTCATCAGGAGTCAGAGAGAAGATGACAGGAGGGGAGTCAGTGACCTGGATGAATACATTTGGCAAACCTGCATACATGTATGACAGCCCTCTCCCTATAAATGGACTTCACCAAAAGGAAGTTCAAGTTGTGTACTGACCAGATGCTTTATTGGCCCACGCCGCACAGATGGGAACATGCAGTAATGAACAGGGACTGTTTCTGTGAACTGCGTGCTGTCTGGGAAGAACTGGGTTCTGTGTAGAATTCAGAATCTAGATGTACTACTGAGGCTCGATATGACGTAGATAAAACCTTTAACAAACCAACCTTTAACAAAATTGAATTACATTTCACAAAAATGAGGTGGGACCAAGAAGTGTGGCCAGGAAATGTATCGCACAAACTCCATGAAATTAAAATTTCTCTTGCAAATATGAAGCCTTATTTTTTATTAGCCACGCTTGCAAGCAGTTTTAGTGGTAAAAAAAAAGAAAATGATGTAGAGCAGGGCTGTATCACAGAGGCCATCAAAATGATCTGCAGATGTAAAATCGTGGCTTTTTATTGGTTGAGGAACTGAAAATGAGGCTTCATTTAAATTACAAGCGTTTCCCTCGACAAGAGAAGATTGCACTGAGCTTTTCCGGGCAGAGAAAAACAATTTCTTTAACAAGTCCAGAGTGTTTCAGGAACATGGGCGGATTAATGAGGATTGAATGAACTTGAGTCTCGCATCAAGGCATTACTGCAGGCTGCAGGCTGACCATCTGCTCTGCTGTGACACAAACAGAGAGGACACGTGCCGCTGCTCTCTGCTGAGGGAACGCCCCCACACATCTTCACAGAGCAGGGCTCTCTTGCCCCCTACAGATGATCTTTGGTCCTGTTTTGTGGCATTTTCCTTTTCAGGGAAAACCCCTTATTCCCAGCCACCTGTTACAGGGAGGATGTGAAATGACCTTGGTGAAACCAGATCACTGTGAGAAATCAGGTGGAGGGGAATAGAATTTCTTTTGGTGCTCACAGCATTGAAAAGTTAAATTTTAAAAGGATAAGTCTGGTGATATTCTACATTTCAACAAATCCCATAAAGAGATCAAAACAACGACTTCTGATATATTATTCCTCTGTGCCACAGAGCTCCATCGTTGTCCATAAACTATTAAAAACACATAAATGAGCCACACTGTTGCACTGGGTGAGATGTTCCTTCATTACCATGAACACAGTAACCCCAAAAATGCACAATTTACTCCTGTTTGAGGAACGTTTGCTAAAAACTACAGTGCCCAGCTGTTTTGGCAAATTATTTATTCTATTTTTAAAATGAAAATATGGATTTGGGAATCCGAAGATTTACGTCTTCAGTAGGAACCAGTGGAACTGGAGCTGAGAGCCAAAGACAGGGCAAGGAAGTTGTACTACGAGATGGACAAACACATTGTTGGTTTTGGTCTTTTCATGAGATTTGTTGACAATAAGAAAAACATAGAATATCCCCAACCTTACTCTTTTTCGACACAGACATCTCTTAACAATGTCAGAGAGCCATCAATCAGATTAACTTAATTCAGTAATGTAAAAAATGCATCGATCCGCATCTGATTGAGAGCTTGATGATGGATACACGTCGTGTGCACGAATACAAAGTAATGAAACAGTTCATGAAAGTGAATTGTTCCACTAACGTAACAAACAACGCAGGTATTACACGACCAGCTTATGAAAGATTTGAATTAGTATTCATGGCTGTAGGTGTTATTAAGCTCATGACTTCATGAAACATAACACTAGATTTATTCTGTTCAAACCGCTGTTGGCGTGTGTTCAGGCGTCTCTTTCGCTTTGTAGGAATCGTACAATGTGTGCAAGATTGATAATTATTGCAAACAACACACAAAGCGCCGGCAGAATTTGGCTACGACATCTAAAAAACAAAGCATACATTCTGGAAACTGATGAATATAAAAGCTATTAGAGAGAGTTTTTATGTCTGTCCAGGGAAAACAGAAACATTGTGTTATTGGCTCATTGCTCTGCAAGGAGTCCCAGAAAATCACTGAAAAAGAAACAAAGGGGTTTCTGAAAGGCAGACTGTGTAATTGTTTTCTTGTTCTATGCCCCTACTTAGCTTTAGCTCTTGAACGTAATGGATTTACAGCTTTATTGCACACTGACCTGTGCATTTCTCATTGGGTTTATGCAGCACTATGATGAGTAAGACCTGTGTACTATAAAAAGAGAGCTACACACTCACCCCTTTCAACTGCTGAGCTCCAGTGATGTGCTGAAAGACTCTGTCAATCTCCTGCTCGATACGCCGGGCCCAGTGCATTATCCTGCGGATAGACATCACAGGCTGACTGTCACACAACACAAACAAATGAAAAAGATATGTGTGTGTGTGTGTGTGTGTGTGTGTGTGTGTATATATTTCAAAGAAGTAAGTAATGATGTTGCAACAAAAATAGCTGTTACCTGTGATTAAAACACAAATTATGAAAATGTGTTTCCTTTAACAAAAACTAAAACACATTAATATCTTCAAAAAGACAACCGTAATCTGAAAATTAGAGGATCACTTCTTTTGGCTCTTATCAAAATAAATAAATATTGTACTAAATATAAAAAAAACTCCAGTCATTTCCTATGGAGCAGAGTGAACAGGAAAACTTGACCACTAAGTAGACTGGTAACTAAGAAAAAAAAAAAAAACTGGTCATGTCTGAGAATTTCACACATGTGGAAAACAACTCAGATTTGTGCACTTATTTGATACCCTTACAACAACATCTTTTTCATTGATTACACCAATTCACCGTTTTTATAATTCTATGCAGCTTTCATTGAATGACAACAGGAATAGAAAAGAAGCTTAGACAACTGCTCTGAGGTCGAGAATAAGCCTTGACATGTTAGTAATGCTACCTAATCAGCTTCGTTGACTCATCATCATAATTCTGTGAAAGGGGATTTCCAAAGCAAAGAAAAAAAATATATAAAAAATATACTATAATTTGCTACATCAGTATTATTTACGTATGTAAATAGCTTTTAAAACCTGCTGTGACAGCCAGTGATCACTTGATGCAATTGGAATTTCTTGCAGCGCAACTAATGAGCGAGGACAAACAAAACATCTGCAGTGTTGTGAGCGTTAAGAGTAACAATAACAGAGGAAATTCAGTGAAGGAAAGGTACACATGTGCCTCTAAAGCTGAGTCATTTAACAATCTCTGCGTACCACAAATTACAGTTGAAAATGTTTAACATCAAGACACTTAAATCGATATTTGTGAAGAGCAAACATGGCTTGGAGCTGTGATGATCGTGTGTTGTGAAGCTGCTCTTGAATGAACTGCAGTAAAATGTAGGTTGTGTTCAATCCTACCCAACAGCGTGTTCTCAGTTCTGAACCAGAAGATGTGGCTTAAATCCACCCACAACTTGTGTTGGTCATTTATAACTTTGCAGCATGCTGAAGTGCCATACAGACATTGATACATTGTTATTATAAAAATATAATTTATAGCCACTTTAACGCATCTCTATATTACTTTTTAACCATAGTGCTTAGAACTACACATATTACACAAATTCTGCTCTACTGGGCTTTAAATAAGCGATGGTCTTGAGGGTTTTGTGCTTTGCAGAGACACACATTCAAGGTCAAGTTATTTTTTGTTGCTGTCAGATTAATATTCGCATAATATTTAGGCTGTCCTAGATAATGATAATAAAACAAATGATTCAATTCAGCAGTTTTTATTTGAACAAAAAATAGAAAGCAAAAGTATTCTTCACCCAGCTACTGTGGACTGCATACTAGATACGAATCCCACACTAGCAGTGGAAGTCTGTCAGTTTCAGCCATCCTTCTCCACATTTCATCCCAGTGATTTTGTTTCTGTTGTGCAAATTCCTTTGTAATGTAGCAACATCCACTCCTGGACACACAAACACTCACAAACACTCTTGTCATTTCCAATAAATAAAAAAAATGTTTTGAAAAAAATAAAAGCACGCAAGAAAATCAGCTGTATTTGTTAGAGAGAAACTGGGCTGGTGGAACAGTTCAGTTGTGTTGCATCAAAGTCAGCGGCACCCAATGATGGAGGACAGCCAGCACCAACACAGATTTCCTTTAGTAAACTAATGTTAAAAAGAGAAAACGTTTTGGCTGATGAAAGGTTTTGGTACCTGGCTATTTAACGATTAAGTGTCTAACAGCATCAGCACTCCAAAAAACATCTCTGTTAAATGTCAACTCCAACACAGAAATCACACCCACCATCGGCTGCACACCAGAAACACCAGAACCACCAACCACCAGCAGCGTATAAGCACATGTGGTTCCAGCAGCTAATTCCCTCCCAGCCCACACAAACATCATCCTGGGTAGACTTAGTATCTCCTTCAGAAACACAATCTCCTTCGCTTTCCTCCTTCTTTAATTTCATTATTTTTAGCACATAAAGTAACAGAGAGAAACATCAAGCGGAAAGGTGGCATCAAACAAATTCATCTTCAGGGCCCAACTGCATCCTTGCAATGTCAGGAAAGCAGAAATTTGCTGAGGTTTATTTCTCTTTTTTTTTTTTTTTGATAAGACTACAGATATGATTGTACCCAGAAAGAGTCAAATCTATGTATTCAATCATTTTCAGAAAACTGTTGAGAGTCATGCTGTTACTGACTAACAAGCTTTCAGGGTTTGCTTGTCTTAGCTAGTGACCGGTGCCTCAGGTGAGGGCACTTCCTCTAAATGATCACTGGTTAAACACAGACTCAGAGGTCAGAAGGCAAAGGGACAAAGCAAACAACAGGGAGGCTTGTATTGAGGCTCATCACAATATTGTCCAGCTCATAGAAGCTGCATGAAAATGTTTATTAATGTGTTTCTCTGCCCTGAATTATATTTACAGATAAAAAAAAAAAAATCATAGTAAAGCAAACATCTCATTGTTGTTTTATGTTTCCTGTCAATACCTTTTAGGTATCCATTGCATTTGATGATACTAGAAGACATATGGCATGTCCATACTATTTCACTTTGTTCTTTCATTTTCTTGGGGTCTTCCCAGCATTTCAGTATTTAAGGATTTTGGAAGAGACTAATTTAAAAAATAATGGTCAAAACTGAAGCAGCAGAGGCCATAATATTCTGAAGATAAACCCAAAAAATTAGATTATTCACTTGCCATAATGCAACTCAGTAACATCTTTCATTAGAGCCTCCATGCCTGGTAATTGCCCACGTTTTTCAAACTCAACAGGCCCAGGTTTGTAACGCAGGCTTTCTATTTAAAATGTCAAGGCTTAATCCAGGATAACCCTGATGACCCGGATCACTACGGCATCATCCAGGTTATTTTTTCAGACTTTGGAGAGCTCCCTCCAGAGCCACAGAAGACATTATACAACTGTTTTCACAGACAGAGTAGTACTGCTCATGAAGAGTGCCGCTTTAAAGTAAATGGTGTGGCTGTAAGGTGGAAGTATCGCAGCTGTTTTGTAGGGAAAGTGCACCTGAAGTCTTTAGGATGAGAGCAGTGCTCTCTAATGCATTATATGTCAGCCAACCAATCACAAAAAGTGATCAGCTGTGACTCACCGTGGCTAGGTAGCATCAGTGTTTACACCTTACTAATTAAACAAAACATTTCCACTGATTCCAACATCTGTGTGGAGTGTTTTTTGATAAATAGGTCGGTTCCCTGATTGATTTAAATCCTTATACAAAAACAGCAGTGGTCAGATGAACAGTATCAAACCATCTTCACTCGAATGAACCTTAAACTTCACTTCACTTCACTTTAATGGCCCCACGAGTCGGCGGAATTGGTTTCCGGTACAGCATGGAGAAAAAAAAACGCTCAGTATACGGCGTCACCAACACAACATATACAGTATGTGCTCTGTGTGTCTTCTTCCAAAATGTGTTCTCACTGATAAACAGCATAATCGCATCCCAAACTGCAATTTCAAAGCAACACACACAATCCTACACAACCTATCAGAACAAAAGCAGCATCCTGCAGTATACTGTCTCTCACATTCTGGGCATCAATGCCATATTGAAGTGTATGCTATTAGTCACAGGGAACAAAATTGCTTTAGATGTAAAATATGCTTTTAAAGACTAAAGACTGTATAATATTATAGTATTTAAGTCTCTCTGCATGGCCAGCCTTTGCCACTCTATTCTCAAGAGACCCTGAGGATCCCTGAATCAATACAGTCTCAACAAAGATTCACATCTCCCTCTGTTCACCTGCCTCACTCCACTGGTTCAACCTCCATTCACTGGCTCAACATGTGATCCTGCTGTTCAGCCTGGCCGAATGGATTACAGAAGACTTTTGTTTGAGCTTTCTACCCAAATTAGTTCGAACCAGGAAATCGCACCGGATCCTGTAAGTGCCCTGAGAGTCCATTCATTATCAGTCAGACAGCTTCCAGCAGAGTTACGAGACAACACCGCAGATTAAAGTCTTGTTGAGCTTGTTTCTAGTGTTGGACGAGCCACAAATCTCGGCTCAACTGTCCAGATCCACAGGAAGACACTTTTCTCAATGAGGACCCTATATTTGAATATTATTTCCTTTCCTGCTTTTTGATTGTGTTATGAGCTGAGCACAGGTGAAAGACTTTTATACCTGATAATGAATAGACAGCCCTCAGTACAGTGCTAGACTTCTCACACTCCACTTCTTCTGATAGAAATGTTCCTCTGGGTTGCAGAAAAGTGCCAAGTTAAAGAACGGTGTAGAAAACTACGATGTAAGCTATTTGGTTGTTTTTTTTTTTTTTACTCCAGCAACATCAAGACCATCACTCTAAAGGCCCGTTTAAGATAGGATTGAATGCCTGACAAAGTGTCTTCGACAAGCATGGCACTATTTAAAAGTGAAATTATTTTCAGCTTGAGGCAGTCGAGGCAGCGGCAGAAAAAAGAGAGGAGTGCTCTGAAAAAAAGAGCAGCAGCTATTGACAACTGTGAGGGTAGCAACGGTCAGAAAAATGTGTATTTTTTGATAAACCCTTTCAAAAAACATACTCCAGTTGTCATTAGGATTCATTTTTTTTACCAGTGTGTTCATGTGATTACTGCAGCCCTGAAGCCAAGACCACCATGGTAACTGAGCAGTTCTTTCTCACTGCAGAGACACCTTTCCAAATATAAAACATTACACAGAACAATGGTCAGTCAGCATCTTGTGATTCTCACACAATTCTTATTCGTTTGGCAGAAATAAAATGTCTAACATAAAAATAAGACAGACTTGCACATGCAATCTTGAGATTGTTAATCAAGACCTAAATCAGTCTGACTTTATACTGCAACTCTCTAATTCCATTACGCTTTCAGATGTATGTTTTGGGGATGCCACTAGTGATCCTCACAAAGGACCAACTTTATAGGGTTAAACAAGCACAAGTTCACTGAATGGCATAAAAATCTAGACATGCCAAATCAATATGTATGATTTTTAACGGATGTATGTTGCTCTTGCTTCTTTAAACTCCCTTTACTCTGTGCAGCATAACAGCAATCTTGCAGGTTCATTGCATGTCCCACTGTACGAGACGGATCCTCATAAAATATTTGTCACAATCTGTATCAGACTTGCGATTGATGCGCTATGCTTTCAATTTTTAATAAAACATGCAAGCAGAGACGCGTCGTCCACTCACATCATCCGTCTGCTCCGCTCTCATGTTTTGAAAATGCAGAAAAAGCAAAATAAAAGTTTTACTTTACACGTAAATAGCATCTGCGTCATTTTATGCTGTATTCTGATTTGTTGGTTTGTAGATGTGGTTTATAGCAGCAGTCACAATGTTAAGATTTGGCCCTTAATTTCTGACATTATCTGAATTCTGTCTTTGGTTTCCAAAATTGGTCGAGAGTGGACTTGTCTCGCGGTGTCATCTAAGATCACCGTTTTGGATTGAATATATATATATATATATATGTATGACGTACAGGAGCCATAAGGGGATCTTTCTCTATAAAGAAACTTAATCCACCAAATTCCAATGTCACCTTTAGTCCTTGAAATAGGTCAAATAGGATGTTTAACACAAACGATTACATTAGTGTGCACTATGATTTCCCATTAATTGATTAAGCAAATTAACAAACTATTTTTACTAAAATCAATAGAATCACTCTGCATATTTAAAAGACTGGAGTCAACAAGCTTGTTGCATCACAAATTAATTTAAAATGCCCTTGTAGAGCGTCGTAAAATTCCTACTGTGTGAATAAATCAGGTTTGTTACACGACTAGCCCACAGAATTGCAGAGCAGCTTTAACTGTGTGAGTCAGTGCGGCTGAAGCACAATCCTAAGTTTTTTACTGCGTGCTCCATTTCGTCTCCTCTCGAGCCCTGTGGGACGTCAGAAAACTCTGCTGCTGCTGCTGCTGCTGCTGCTGCTGCTGCTGCGATGAAGCGTCTGAACAGCACAGCGCACTTGTGCCTCTACTCAGTTACCTGCAATACTCACTCACCCCTGGGATGAGAGGGAGAGGAGCACTATGTGATGTGACCCATATTCACTTACAGCAGAGAGAGCGAGAGGTTGAGAGGGTGGAGCAGCAGAGCGATATGGGGAGTATAAGAAGCCGATAGAGGAGACATTTACAGCTATATGCATATATGTATAATGGGCTCTATCTATCTATCTATCTATCTATCTATCTATCTACAGTATTAATCCACATTACAGTATCCATCCATCCATCCATCACCATAGTCTCCTAAAGATTCTGTTCATATACAACTAATGTGCAATAGCGAATATGTTTTGTAGGAAACATAATGCTGTCCGAATTACATTTTTAGCCCTTTTAGCAGCGTGGCTCTAGGGATGTCTCTCTGTCAGTCTGTCCACCACAGACACTCATGGTCCCCAGAGGATGACATCGAATGACTTTGGTGATCCCCTGACTTTTCGTCTAGCGCCACCACGAGGTTACCATTTGTGGTTTCAAATGAAAAGTCTCAACAGCTGTTGGATGGATTGTCGTGAATTTGGTTCAGACATTCATGTCCCTCTCAGGATGAATTGTAATCACTTTGGTGATCCTCAAAATGTCTATTTGTCCAATACTTTGGTTTATCACTAAATACCTGCAAGTGTACTGACATTCCCATCAGCCCCAGCTTTACTTTGTGTTTAGTGCTGATTGGCAAATGTTAGCATGCTAACACGCTAAACTAACATGGTGAATGTTGATCAATGCTGACTTGAACCACAAGACTTTTTAAATATTTAACAATAACAAGTAACAACAACTGATCAACAGAAAACTCATCGACAATTAATCGTTCAGGTCAGTTATGAAGCAAAAATGCCAAAATGAGAGTATTTGCTGCCTCTCTCGGTTTTAAATCACTGTAAATTGATTATATTTAGGTTTTGGGCTCTGAGAACTTGTGATAGGCTTTTCTTCTAAACGATTAATCCAGTGGTTCTTAAACATTTTCTTTCATGCCTTCCCTTTGGCAGCCAAAAGGAACTGACTTAAACAGATTTCATTTAAATTAACATTATTTAGATATAACATTATCTGGGCGTTTCTTTTTATGTGTGTTTCCAACAAGTTACTGCGGTGAAAATGTAAAATACTAAAAGTTTATCAAACGCAAAGACACAAAAGGCACGAGGCTCTCCCTCTCCACTGACAGTGAACCTGAGAGCATGACAGGCTTTGACTGATGCTCACCAGTGAGCATCACCAGTTTTTATTTGCCGTGTTGTTAGAATAAATCTTGCCAAACTTTTCCACTCATGGTCACGGGACACCCGCCTCCTAGTTTGAGGACCACTGGATTAATCGATGAATCGAACATTATTGACAGATTAATCACTAATGAGAATAATCATTAGCTACAGCCCTTAGAACTGTTATCTTTCCCTAACCTTAACCAAGTGTTTTGGTAGCCGAAACCTGAAAACATGAGGAAAGCAGGATACAAACTCCAGCCTGCAGTGTTAAAGTCCTGCTCTGTGAAGTATAAGGATGTCACACTTCCTGGATTGGGAAAAACATTGCCAGTGAATGTAATCCAGGCAGCAAATACATTTCCTCCACCACGTACTTGGAGGGCAAATTAGTAGTATGTAAACATATTTTGTAGGAGACAGGGTTGCTATCTATCTATCTATCTATCTATCTATCTATCTATCTATCTATCTATCTGCAGAGACAGAAAGCAAGAGACAGAGGGAGTCGAGACAGAAGGGGCGGGAGTGAGAAGGGCGAAGGGGAATAAATCGTCACTGCTGCAGTATTAATTCTTAATTGGAATGAGATGCTGTTCTTCAGCGTAGCGATTCTGCTTCATTTAGCTTACATGAAGAGACCCAGGGCAGAGGGCTATGTAGCTGTTTCAGAGCACTCAGCAGAAAAATAAGCGGAGAGGAGGAGGAGGAGGAGGAGAAAGCAGTGCCTATACCCTACTTGAAATAACCCAATTCATCATAAAACACACACATACACACAAACACCCACACCTCCCTGATTTATAGACCCCTTTCCTAATTGGTAAATACACCTCGGATCTCCAGTTGCGATTGGCCAGAAGTCCCTCACTGTGTGCCCCGAAGATGAGTGGACCATCTGGCTTGTTCCTCCCTCCAGAGCAGCCTGATTGCAGAGCCTGGAGGTGGGCCCAGATAACTGTAGTCTCAAGTTAAATGCCAGCTGTACTTAACAGCAACGGGTTAAAGGTTAAGAATGAACAACTAAGCACAGGATCGATTAAAACAGAGAGAAAATGTTCGCTTTAATGTTCACAGTAAAACCACACCTTTCTTCTTCTATTAAATGATGTAGTCCTACTACCAGTACTAGTACTGAGCATGCAGTACTACTAGAAGCTATTACTGTACTGTTGATTTTCCCAAAAGATTGCAAGAGAGGCAAGTGTTTCACCAAATGAAGAAATGTTTTGCTCTTTGCGTGAAAGCCTGCATGGAAAAATCTAGTACTGGCGAACATGAACAGCAGGGGGGACACTGAAAGAAAAAAAAAAGCCCATTTCAGTTTTACAACAACTGCACAGACTTAATGTTGCCTGTCAAACACAATGAGCCTCTGACTGCTTTAACTAATAAAAGCCATGACCAGCCAGCCTCACCTATAACTTCACTGGCTTTACTTTCAAGTAAAAGTGTCACAATGGAAACATCTCTCCATCCTTGCCATTTAAAAAAACAACAAAAAAAAACAACAGATGTCTCCCAGACATAAAGAAAAATTAGGTTAATGTGAGTCATTATCCATTAAATAAACACAGACATCTGATTTGAGAAAAGAGATCTGTAGCTTTCACTGTTCAGATAATTAAAAAATGAAGGCTTTAACTCATATGGTAATGGAGAAGCTAAATTGTTGTCCAAATACTGCACATTTTATCTGATATAAAGGCCAACTTGATAAGAAAAAAAAATAACATTAGGTCTTGTGAAACCAAATGTAATATTTCCCTATAAATGATCTGAATAGCTTTCCTGTGTATGCCCAGTCATACTGTGGACTACACCTTACAGAGCACTGAGCTTTATACCCAGCGTTTACATTGATGCAATCACCAACACTGTCAAATTATATAACAGCAGAAAAATAAAACAGCATGACTGAAGTGTATCTTGGCACCACACCTGAGTGGACAAGCCCAAAGTTGTCTCCCATCTGAGCCCCGCTATGTTTTCAATCAGGGTAGCCGTCACTTACGTGTACTGCTGTGGGAACGTGAGACCCGCTGCTCCAGGCCACGATGCGCTGAAAATCAAGATAATCTGGACAGATACCAAGCAGACGATGCTGCAAGACCTTTTGCCTATCGCCATTTTCCATTAACAATTCTCGTCACGGGGTTTCGGTGCTTGAATGAAGCGCTCCGGACTGTCTCCGGGGGCATATAGCTAGCTAGTGTGAACGTCCGGGCTCAGTTTCCTCGCGAGTTCATGTCGGGTTGTGTTGTCAAGTGGACGCGGAGCAGGCAGGCATTGGCCGTGGAGGCATCGCGGACGGTGGGAGATGCACTAATGCAGCTGCCAAGACACTGCAGAGTCTCTCCTCCTGCTCCCACATACACCACCGCCACCGACACCACCACCACACAGGCCGGCGCGTCCACGACGGCTCTCTCTCTCTCTCTCTCATCAGCAGCAGCCAGTGGAGCCAGGCGCGTTCACGCTCACCAGGCAACAGAGGAGCAGTAGAAGAATCTAGTTTGGCTTTATTTATCTCTGCAGAGCCACGTGGGATTTGTCATCGGCATAAATTTAGTTTTTATACAAGACTGACCGCTGCTCTTCTGTGGGTTAGGCCACTGTAGGCCAGGATGATTCGAGTACTAAAGGGTCCCTGAATGCAACAAAACGAAGAAACTGTTTAACACTAAAACATCCACAAATTATATGTTATATATTATATATTTACAGTTTAAAATACACATTGTGCTTTAACATGTACATATAATCAATCTCTGTCAAATATAAATCCTGCATAATATACTATATAGACATGTACAGGCCTACATGCATATACCAACCACTTATTGTACATAGGTATAGGCCTACACAATATATATTCCTTTGCACTATTTGTATTGTTTACACTTTACAGAAACACTTGCCTATATAGACATTGTATGTTGTTGGTCATGGTTGCTTTTTATATATATTTATATATACACCTATTTTTTCACCTACTTGTTTGTCCTATCTTTGTTTAGCTTTGTTATCCTTGTTTTTAAGCTGTATGTCTGTTTCTATGTTCCTGTGAATTGTTCTTGGAACTGTGTGTAACACTGACAGCATCTTAAAACTGGAGACAGATTCCTTGTATGTGTACATACTTGGCCAATAAAGCTGATTCGGAACTGCAATTTCCCTCCCCCCGAAGCTGCATTACACACAGGGCCCCAACCCCCAGGGGCCCCAGAAGTCACATGTTCAGTACAACTCACCTGGCTTTGTAATTTAATTGATATACTTTCCAGTTACTTTACAGATTAAGATTTTGCATTAAAAAAATCATATAATAAACGTATAAAATACAATGCATTGTTAAAGATTAAACCAGTGATATCAAATCTTTTTGGATGTGACCCTCCATATATAAGGTGTCTGAAACAGAAAGGGCCTACCTAGAGCCTCTGTTTGAAGTGACTGGTGGAAAGTCACAGAGCTCAGTTAAAAGTATAACATTAATGATGCCTCTTCTCCATTAAGTGTCCTTAATCGACGCAACATGCATAACACTAGGACCATGTTACTGGGACACGTACAATTGAATGCAGTCATCGTTAATGCTATTATTACATTTGTGCTTCTCCTGCTATGACATGTCAAAATGTCTGCTGTGAAGAAGGCCTACTGAAGCTGCTATGTATAGTCTGCTATGGGCATTGTACTAAATGGGAACTAGGAGGTGACAGGTACATACACAATGCAGGAGGTGGGGTGTCAACAGGAGCCCAACAGCATATATTTTCCCCTGGGGCTACCTAACAGTTTAATTTCACCATGCGCTCCCCAGAGATGAGCACGTAAAGCACTAAATTATGCAGCCCCACATGTGAAAATTAGGCTATTAAAAGGTGAAAAGTACGAGTGAATACATAAGTGCATACACATTGCTTTTCAGTCCATTATGGTTGTGGCAGCGTGTGTAAATCTGTTACGCTGCATCTGTCCTAAATATAGAATGGGATGTGCACACAACAACCTTTTTGCATTATCATATAAATACATAATTTATTGTGTTAAATTATTTAAGGAAATATAAGCATTGATGGAAATCTACTGTAAAACAGAAAAATAAATAAATAGTCAAGTCAGTTTTATTTATAGAGCCCAAAGTGCTTAAAGAAAAATATTTAGATAAACAGATGGCCTAAAAAGAACAACAAAACCGACTGATAAATAGCATTATATAAAAATATCAAATAGATGAATAACAGTATATTTCTTTCTTTACTTTCAATCACTTAAAATACATTTATTTTTTCTGCCATTTGCCTTTTACTCTGTCTTTTTATATTTTCACCTCCTTTCTTTTCCTAGCACATATTTAGTCAATAAACCTTTCTCACAGCCGACATGTTGACTTGTTAAACGCAGGTGTAACTAATAATATCAATAACGGCTGCATTCCATTTAGGTGTGACAGAGCCTCGGCACTGGCGTTGTGCAGGTTGGCTTTACACCTTAATGGAACAAAGGTATTGTGAATGTTATTCGTCACACATGTATGAAAAAAGTCTGTTATCTATTTCCCATTTTGCCTACACATTGTTATTATAATATAT